>CM067322.1:22751636-22854136 GCA_034231615.1 Meghimatium bilineatum
ACGTTTAATTTAGAAAGAAAATATTTCCAACACCTATTATAATGAAAATTCCATTGGCACTTTCCAGCTTCCCCCAAATAGCGCTGGATCATAGCAGTAACTATTGTAACTATATTAGTGACTTTTTGATACACATTCTTTGGTGACGTGATATTTTCACATTTCTCCTACTTACTAATTATCCACTAGTTTTAGATATAGTCTGTGGTGCCCCATTGAAACGGAATATAAACCTGTGGTTTTACGTAAGTCTAATTGTAACTACAGCAAGGCCTTTGACAGAGTCCAACATGAAAAATTAATCAAATGTCTTCAAGAAATAGGCATAAATGGAAAAGACATCAGGCTGATTAGAAATATATATTGGGAACAAACTGCATCAATAAGGTGTGAAAACAGCTACTCACCGTACATAGAAATAAGAAGAGGGGTAAGACAAGGATGCATTTTATCACCAAGCCTATTTAATATCTACACAGAGAATATCTTTAAAAGTATAGAAGAAAATACCAGGACTCAAGATCAATGGGAAAATAATAAACAACATTAGATATGCAGATGACACTGTTCTTTTAGCAGAAAGTGAACATGAACTACAAAAGACTAATAGATCAAGTCAATAAATCAAGTAATGAATATGGACTGGATATAAACATTCAAAAAACAAAAACCATGATAATCAGCAAAAACACAGAAGAACAGGAGGTAAACATAAACATACAGGGAGGAGAAACTACAACAAGTAAAACAGTATCAATATCTTGGACACATAGTCACAAATGATGGCAGATGTGAAACAGAAGTTAAAAGGAGAATAGGAATGGCTAAAAGTACCTTCAATGACATGAGGAAATTATTAATATCTAAACAAATTACAAACAAGTTAAAAATGAGAATTATAAAATGCTACATCTATTCCATATTAATGTATGGCTCAGAAACATGGACACTAAATAAACAATTAGAAGACAAATTGATGCCTTTGAGATGTGGGTATATAGAAGAATAGGGAGAACATCATGGAAAGAGAAGAAAACAAATAAAGAGGTGCTAAAACACTTAATATGAAGAAAGAACTACTAAGAGAAATAAAGATCAGGCACATAAAATACTTTGGACACATTAAAAGACATGACACCCTATTGAAGACCTTACTCGAGGGTAAAGTCAAAGGGAAGCGAGCAAGAGGTAGGCAGAGATACAAGTGGGAGAGTAACATTACACGATGGACAGGTTACAGTCTAGCAGAGTGCACCACCAAGACAAGAGACAGGAGATGTTGGAGATACGTTGCAGCCAACCTTCGTTGCGGAGACGGCACTTGATGATGATGAATTGTTGTTACGTTTCACGCAGTTACCTTGTATTGATTGGTCTACTTACATAGTGTAGTGGAACTTTGTGTATATTGTCTGTTGTATGTCTCCAAGTGAATCATGGTTGCTGATATTCACACTTGCCGTTAAGCGTAGGGATGGGAGCTTAAGCTGTCGTTCCAAGGCCAGATGTGTCGCGGTGGTTGCATTTATTTCATGGTTGTTCAAGGTTATCTTGATGTTTTCTATCCACCGTTTTCTTAGTCTATTTTTGGCTTCAATGTCGATTCAGAAAACTAAATTAAAACTCAATACAAAGTGTATTGAGACTTTACAAACACTCTGTATCAACCACAACTTAAAATAGTAAAGCCAAGTAAACTAAAGTAAACTCTTCTACAGAAGAATGCTGAGAATACCATGGACTGCCAGAAAAACTAATGTAGAGGTGTTGAAAGAGTTAAATGCGAAACGGACCTTAATCAACAATATTAAAAAAAGGCAATCTTCTTTTTTTTTGGCCACTTCATGAGACAGGCAAGTTTAGGGAACATAATCACAACAGGCAAGATTGAAGGCTCCAGAGACAGAGGACGACAACGTGAGAAAATATTAGACAGTTTGACACCTGGCACGGCAAGGAAACAACAACGACTTTGATACGTAATACTGTGGACAGAGAGCTGTGTGAGAGCCATGACCGCCTACGCCACCTGGCAAGGCACCTGATGATGATGATCTTTGTGGTTTTAGCCCGGTTATTCTTTTGTTATGTGCTCTTAGTGGTATTTGGTTTGGGTTCACTCTCATAAGGTGACCGAACCATTTTACTTGCTGTCTTTTAATATGTTCAATACATGATATTATATCAACTTTTCCCCTAATGTCTTCATTTCTTATTTTATCTATTTTAGTAACCATTGCTGCTTTTCTCAGAAATTTCATTTGTCATGTAACGATTTTCCTCTGCTGTGAGGCTGTTAAAGACCCTGTTTGACATTGGTAGCAGAGTGTTGGTATACAAATTGTAGATATTATCTGTTTATTTATTTCCATCTTGACCTTTGGGTGAAGAAGTAATGGTGAAAGTTGTGGGTCACTGTGTTTGCGTTCTTGTTTCTATTTCTCTGGTTAGTCTTCCAGTTTCGGAAAAAATTGCTGCCTAGATATTTAAATTCTTTGGCTTGTTTCACTTTGGTATTATCTATTGTTATATATCCATTGATGTTGCATACTTGCTAATTGTATATCTGTGATATATATATATATATATATATATATATATATATATATATATCATATATATATATATAGTATATATATATATATATATATATATATATATATATATATATATATATATTATTAACTACGTTGTTGTGAAAATATTGCTGTTAAAACTTTTTTATTCCCAGCCTGTAACATATACTGCTATTGTGTGTCTTATTTTGGGTAGTTTTTCACATTATAGTTCTATTCACAAAAGGTGTTGGAAATATCCGCAGCGGTTTAGTTAAGAAGACGGATATCAAATACTGAAACGCCCGTGTGTTGCCGAGGCCCGAAAGGGGAAGCAAAAGAACAGCAACACTGTTTACCTTCCACGCATGTCGTAAAAGGCGACTAAGGAGGGTTATGGGATGGAGTTGGCTGTCCCATCCCATATAGGGTACGTGATCCAAAGCCATGCTGAAGTCGGATACTGTCAGACCGAAAGGCGCAGATATCGCAGCAAGCAATGCTGTAAACCATGACACCAACGCATTCCGCTCTCCGGACTACATCCTGCTAATCTGCAGGAGTTTGAGAACGAACGCAGAGAAGAAGAAGAAGAAAATACTGAAACATATGCATATAGCATTGCTATTCTGGAGTACAGTTAAATGGAGTTGGAACCATGATGTATTCTAAATAACGATACGTTTTACTTCAATTAAAATCAGCCCCATGTCACTAAATGGACACCTGGTATATATTTTCAACATTGAACAGTTTAGATTCCTTATTAGAAAATATGAGATATTGTAACAAGTCATAGAGAAAGTCAACATGCATTTGTAGGTTCCAGAGGAGACACGAAGGTAAATTGTCCCAAAATGGAACCATTGATCAAGAAAGGTTAAGAACGACTGGTATATATCATTATTTATTTATATATAAATATATCACTTGTATTTTTGCTTTTAATTTGCATCATCGATCTTCAATCCTAAAATTATCATGATATATCGTACACAGTCGTATCAATTAATTACCTAAAAATATTATTTTATCAACAAAACCGTCTTCAGTAAAACTGATCACAATTATGTTATTTCGGTTCTCGTATGTTTAAAATTTCAAAACTTATTATCTTAAACTCTAACTTGTTACTAACTGTTTTGCTTTTCGTCAATCCGGAACAAGATTTCGATTTGTGACATGATCACGTGACCAAAATACTGATTTCCCAGTTGGATTCCCTAACTATAAATATCGTATCTAATGTGTCGATAATATTGAAATGCAATTGTGCACGCTGTCGTCTGTTAATTTTAACATCAAAACTTTTGTTAGAAATATTCACATCCTTATAATAACATTTTCTAGTTTTGATATTGGTATAACTTTTTTTTTTATCTCAAAAATAAGGATGTGAGACAAGAGTTCTTCAGTGTTACGTGTGTCGTGACAGTCGACGATATACATTAACCACATCCCCCCAAAAGGATGTGCTTTTGTCGCGACATTCAAACTGTGTATTCGGGTCACTGAGAATTCAGTACACAGTTTGAATATCTTGACAAAATGCATCTTTTTGGGAGGGGGGAAAAGGGGAGGAGGGTGGTTAGTCAAGTACGGAAAAGCCCGTTTACTCAAGGCGATTCGGTGCCACTCAATTAAAAATTTTAATTCATCCTCATGCTTCCTACTTGAATTTACTTGTAGAAATTATTATTTAAAGCAACGTTGTAATGTCTCTATGTTATTTATGTTTACAAGAAGATCTATTGACCCTTGTCGAACGAACACGTATGTTATATGTTTGTGGTCCTGATGATACTTCAATAATTGTACGGGATGTACGACGAGATGTTCGTTGTTGTAATTGTCCTTGTCTCGATTGATCCGTTCTCAGTGATTTGAGTACACAGTTTGCATGTCTTGACAAAATCGCATCTACTTTTAGGTATATGCTTAGTCAAGTACGGAAAAAGTAGTTTTTTTCGAGTTTCCAGGCGATTCGGTGTCACTAGAACGAACCATGTTCAGTTCCCTTTAGTTTCAAGAATTATTCGGCAGAAAATCATGCGCGTACTCAATGTCAGTTAAACAGACCTGTTTCAAATCTCGTTTACCTCATTAAAAAAAACATATAACTCCTCCATGCTTCCTGTTGATACTATTCATGTACTCACCTGAACATCAACTTTGATTGACGACACCAACAGAGATGATAACATATGTGAGAGATCGTTGTACACGAAGAAATATGATATGAGCAACACCATTCGGCACGGGCACTTGATGATGATGACTCATCTGAAGCAAAATTATTTCTGTTAATGGATTATTTATGTTTATAGATACAAATTATTATTTTTTGTAGTAAAGGTAAAGGTAGGTCCCATGGCATCTGCCGTCGGGGATGAAGATAACTCTTCATGTACTAAGCCGCAGCAACTATTAGGTGGGGTGGCCAGTTCCCTTCCTTGCTGTTTTTTACCTTCCCTAACTCATGCGTCAAGTACTCATTTACAGCTGAGTCGACTGGAGGAGTGGTCGTGTCAAGTGAGAAATCACAACCCGGATTTTTTTAATGTCCGGACGTGGTTTCGAACCTGGCACGCTGTAACCAGATGATAGCAAGCAAGCTCACTATCCACTAGGCTACCGCGCTCCTCTTTTTTGTAGTATTTAGGCATAATAGCTAAAATTAAATATTTGTGGACTTTGATGAAATTACATATCTGTACAGTGTGTGTATGTTGTTGTATGTGTTTCGATCGGTCCATGTTTCGATTAAGTTGAGAATATTCACGTTGGAGATTTTGACTAAAATCTCTTTTTTTTTTAAAGATTTGGTGTGGTTGAATTAGGAAAACGTGTTGACTAAAGTTGCGAGGCGAATAGGTTCGTCCACAGACCTGAACAGACCTGATTCAAAAACCGTATACTGCATTCTGATTTTCTTAACTCAATGCATACGTAAGCCTGTTATAACGGGACAGAGCCGGCACCCTTTAAGGACATAGGCCCGTTATAATGGGATTCCATATATAACCTCCAAATTTGCCTTGTTTGGTTCGTAAATGACAAGTATTATTGTTCTTACAATTCTTATATTTTTATATTGTATATGAATTTCACATTCAATTATCTTTCTTTTGATACCTTAAATGACTTTCCATAGCTAATACTTTGTTTTCAGGAAGCTTGCGCCTGAATCATGATGGGGTCCAAAAAGTTAGCCTAAAATTAATTACGTCTAAACCCCGGGTATAATTAAGTGTTGACAGAGTTAATAACTCATGAATGTTTTTTACTGACATTTGTAAATAGTAGAGTTCTCCAGCTTCACAAACCGCTACCACCAGATTTAAGGAATTGCGACTTACTTAGAGATATGATAGAGGGACACTATCAGGGGCCTAATTAAGGGGTAGAACGAGGAAGATACACAAACAATAGGCTACGGGAACTATAAGCATACATATACAACGCGATCTGATGAAAGAGGCGGAACTCTTATGAGGATACATGGAGTGTACCTTCGTCGGCGTGACGGCCGACCGTAATATACAACCTGTGTACAAAAAATGTAAACCTGAAAGTCCCATGACCTGAAACGCCCATTTTGATTATTTCGTTGGTAGGCCTTGGTTATTTTTAGCATGCGGCTCCAAGTATATAAATAGTGACCAACGACAAGCACAATAATAATCAAAAACGGGTACTATCCCAAAATAAGTGTCTACCTCCACACTTTTATAAAATCTGCGATGATCCGCAATTTTTGTAGTTGTGTGACGTAATTTACTGCCTGTTTAGTCTTAGATACAAAATGGCTATCGTAGCGGTACGTTGTTTTTTTACAGAGGTACTAATCTGTTACAGTCGCAATGACTACTGCCGGATTCGACAATTTTCACGCTACACACTGAGAACCACACACTCTGCGCGCCATTCACTGAGAGACCCACCCATACACCCCTCCTAAAATAAATATCTCGACCCAGAACCACTGATTGTTAATTATAGACTAAATTGAAGAGGGAAATAATTTGTGGAAAAATAATTGCCGAAATTTTGTTCCGCTTCCCGCAAAAAAAGTAGACCCCCATTTTGTTATTGAATCCAAAAACGTAACGAATGAAATCCTATTTAATTATTTACAGAGGCCTTTTAGAATCTGTACGTTCTCGTCGTCGGATAACACAATCACTCATTAATAATCATGCCATATGTAAATATGAGAGTTCACCAGTGTTACATTTAGTCAATGCTGATCAAAGCATGAGCTTTATTGAATGTTACATATCGTTATTAGTATTAGGGACCGAAATAAAGGAATGACGAAAACGGATGTGTTGGACCTCGGACGTCCAGACCACAGAGTGGTCAACCGAGGTGCAAATAACACAGTTCTACTGTAGAACATGCAGCACAACGTACTTCACGCTCCCCGGCGGAAATCACACGATAAATTCGCTATGGTTATATGAGAGCGAACGCTGAAGAAGAAGAAGAAGATTATTACTATGCACGTCATAAGAGGACAATGATAAGACAGAAATGTACAGATCTATGGATGTTACAGACTTGTGACTGAGGAATTCTGACAATACTTTTATGTAATGATAAAGTTATTAATATCAATCAATCAAGTGCCATGCTTAATGGAGTAGGTGATCATGTTTCTCCACGATTTTCTGTCTCTAGTGTTGTCAGTAAGCTCGGTTGGTGAATTATACAGTGCCGCAATACTAGTTCATCTAGCAACTTCTCTCTTTTTTCGTCCCCTATCTCTTCTCCCCTTAATCTGTCCAGTGGTTATTAAGTGTTCAAGCTGTGTTCTTCTCAGCACATGCCCTAGAAACCTTGACTGTCTGCCCCTAATGTTTAATATGATTTATCTTTTTACGCCAGCATCAATGAGAACATCTATATTAGTTTTCTTAGCTGTCCATGTTATTTTCATCATTCTTCTCAGAATCGACATCTATGTAGCTTCTAATTCGCTTTGGATTTTTTTGTTTACAGTTCATTCTTCACATCCATAAAAAAGAATTGGCTCGTTATAACATCTCAGCACTCGAAATCGGGTCTGCATTGATAGTCTTCCATTGCATATCTATATTGTTTTATTAATATATATATATATATATATATATATATATATGACATAAGTTATAAAAACACATTTGAATTGTATTATTAACATCAGGAAAAGGTAGTACTCGTGTTTTTAATCGTGTCAATAAAAGGTCTAGAACACATCGTGGCAACAGAAAAAAAAGAACATTTCTGGGCGAGACCAAGGTTGAAGATACAGGATATAATAATTAGATCATGACATAACTGAGACATGTCTTGTATAGAACTGTGAACAGTCGAACTTCTATTGTTTATTGTCTTTCCCCAGGTGATTTGTGATTCACTCTTGCCGTTAAGCGTAGGGGTGATTGGAGTTCAAGCTTGCGTTCTGTCGTCAGAAGTGTGGCCTCGGCTGTGCTATGACCGTGTCTGTACAGGATGTCCCTGACGTTTTCTATCCACCTTTTCCGTGGTCTTCCTCTGGCTTTGTACCCTGATCTCATTTGGTTATATGCTTGTACGGGCAACTTTTCGTGATGGATTCTCATAATGTGGCCAAATCACTTGATCTGTTCTCTCTCTATGTAATCTGTACAAGATATTATACATATTCTTTCCCTGATATATTCATTTCGCAATCTAAAGTCGAACTTCTTCGGTGTTAAACACCACGCTAGTTCGGTTAAACTCGGGTTGCGAGATTCGCTAATTAACCCTACTGTCGCAGAAATTGACATATAATACAAATGTTATTCTTCTCTCCTTAGCAGGAAAACATGCAATAACGAAAGTTATTTTTTTTTAAAATGTAATGAGTACATGGACATATTGGGTGCCCATCTTCTTCTTCTGCGTTCGTTCTCAAACTCCTGCAGATTAGCATGATGTAGTCAGAGGAAGGAAATGAGTTGTGCCATGGTTTAAATCATTGCTATTATATCTGCGCCTTTCGGCCTGACACATCCGACTTCAGCATCGCTTTGTGTCACTGGCCCTATATGGGATGGGACAGCCAACTCCATCCCACAACCTCCTTAGTCGCCTTTTACGACATGCGTGGAAAGAAAACAGTGTTGCTATTCTTTGCTCCCTTTTTGGGCCCCGGCATCACACGGGCGTTGGGTGTCAATACATAACGCGAATATTATTTTATCAATTTTATTTTGTTACACTCGCCCCCTTGTCAACAGACTATCAAGAACTCAGGGACACCATCCTTGCTTATTATGTTAACCCTACCCCCATCCCCCCCCCCATTATAAACGTTATTTATGGAAAGCTCCAATATTTCTGTAGAAATTTCACGATCACACATTTCCAGCTAGAATATTATACGGTGATGTTTTTAAATAACGAGCCAATCAAATGTGTTCTCTGTAATTTATTATCAATTTCGTATTCTCCTTTGAATTAATTATCTTGTGCACCATCATGATTGTCCTTTTCGTCACTACCATCATAATCATCATTTTCTTCTCCTTATTCATCTACATCTTCTTATTGTTTTAATTTTGTTTATTCATTCTATTCTCCGTATTCTTCTTTTAATATGATTATTATTATTAGTATGTATATTCTTCCTCTTCTGCGTTCCCTCTCTGACAATCAACACCAAATGTGTTTGATTCCCATCGGGTAGCGTAAAGTACGTTGTGCTGCTGGTTTACAGCGGAGTTGCATTATTTGCGCCTTCCAGCCAAGATTTTCCTATTTGGGCAGGATTATTATTATTATTCCACTTTTACGAGAATACTAAGACTAGTGGCTCAAGATGCTCCAGTTTTCAGAACTTTACCAGATAGTTTTCTGTGGGAAGCCTAAATGTTCCTAGTGTTTCTCTTGTACTCACAAAATACCGTAATGAAAACTCGTGCTCCGCGTACTTCACATGTTGCACACACGTAAAGAAAACTCGTGCTTACGTTCTTCACATGTTGCACACACGTAAAGAAAACTCGTGCACTACGTTCTTCACTTGTTGTACTCAAAATCATTACCTGTCAAATCTCTCTGCCAAGGAAAGCAGCTATTTGTTATGGTTGTTTTTTGTTTTATTATTTTGAAGGTCGTTTTCCAATGAACTCACTATTGTAGATTAGTCACTGAGCCTATATTTTTGTTTTATAGAATCTGTCCATAAATTGTGTCAGCAACTTTGACTCCTCCCTCCCGTTTGTTGACAAGCTGTCAAGAAATCAGCGATGCACCCCAATCCAGCTTATGTTAAACAATACCAACCCCACCTCATGCCGTCCTACACACAAATTTTTTTTAAAATCAGAAATGAATAAAACATAATGCATGATTTTCTTACTTCAGATTTTAAGAAACATGTTTCAAATTCAAACAATTACTATGGTCTATAAAAAACGGGTTTGTTGACATCTCCTATATCAACAACGTTAGACTGTTTCAGACCACCTATACCAATTGTTGATGTAATTTGTGGACAGTCCCTTGCCCACACGTGGGTAACCCGTGCCTTTTTGGGCACAAATGGAACAGCTTAATCACTACGTGTAAATTCAAGTAAGAAGCATGAGGATAAATGAAAGTAATTCTTACAACTAACGGGGATTGAACCAGGTCTGTCCTAGCAGCACCTAATCACTACGCTGTTATCATTGGCTGTTATCACAAAGTATACATTAAGGGACCAATGAAAATCAATGGGAAAATTTACTAATCATTTCGAAAGCTGTTTCTCAATGAGCCAGCAAGTCTTATATTAAGACGTGAGACGTCTTTAATACTAGTGTCAGCCTGCATTGAATCAAGTTGAAATAGTGCGCCTCGGTTGATGTTTGTTTGTTTGTCAATAACCCCAGGAATTGTGAGCAATTAGCTCTTACTTCCTACGTGCAGTCCAACATAGCAAACATGAAAACCGCCCATTGTCTGCATTTAAACACCACCATCCTCACCATTCAAACAAAGACATCATATTCGCGACCCACTTCAGTTGTATAGATGGTCACGTGATAATTGATATTTCTATTTAAAGTATATGGGATTTCTAAATGCTTACTATAGCGGGTGATTTTCCCAACATGTCTAAATTTAGCTATAGCTGAAGTGAAGTGTGTTGTTTCAGTATTATAGATGGCCTCTTATGATGTCCGCAAATGTAAGTGTTTGATGTACATTTATATCCTGAAATATTACTTTCACATTGCAACTAAGTAATTTAAGATACTTGTTTTAATTTTGTCTTCCTAGGCCTATGCTAATTTATTAGAGAACATTTGAAGGTAGTTGAGTCACTAACAAAGCTATTTTGTTAGAGAACTTATGAAGATAGTTGAGTTACTAACAAAACTATTTTGTTAGAGAACATATGAAGGAAGTTGAGTCACTGACAAAACTAATTTGTTAGTGAACATTTGAAGGTAGTTGAGTCACTAACAAAGCTAATTTGTTAGAGAATATAAGAAAGTAGTTGAGTCACTAACAAAGCTACTTTGTTAGAGATAACAAAGCTACTTTGTTAGAGAACATATGAAGGGAGTTGAGTCACTAACACAGCTACTTTGTTAGAGAACATTTGAAGGAAGTTGAGTCACTAACAAAGCTAATTTGTTAGAAAACATATGAAGGTTGTTGAATCACTAACGAAGTCACATAATTTTGCCATATCCACTTGGATATGTAGGAAGTACTAAATGAGATAGAAAGGTTACTGTAAAATACCTAACTATTACGTAAGAAATATTAAATGAGATAGAAATGTTACAGTAAAATACCTAACTATTATGTAGGAAGTAATAAATGAGATAAAATGTTACTGTAAAATACCTAACTATTATGTAGGAAGTTCTAAATGAGATAAAAACGTTACTGTAAAATACCTAACTATTATGTAGGAAGTACTAAATGAGATAAAATGTTATTGTAAAATACCTAACTATTATGTAGGAAGTAATAAATGAGATAAAATGTTACTGTAAAATACCTAACGATTATGTAGGAAGTACTAAATGAGATAAAAACGTTATTGTAAAATACCTAACTATTATGTAGGAAGTGCTAAATGAGATAAAATGTTACTGTAAAATACCTGACTATTATGTAGGAAGTAATAAATGAGATAAAAACGTTACTGTAAAATACCTAACTATTATGTAGGAAGTACTAAATGAGATAGAAAGGTTACTGTAAAATACCTAACTATTATGTAGGAAGTAATAAATGAGATAAAATGTTACTGTAAAATACCTAACTATTATGTAGGAAGTACTAAATGAGATAAAAACGTTACTGTAAAATACCTAACTATTATGTAGGAAGTACTAAATGAGATAGAAAGGTTACTGTAAAATACCTAACTATTATGTAGGAAGTAATAAATGAGATAAAATGTTACTGTAAAATACCTAACTATTATGTAGGAAGTACTAAATGAGATAAAAACGTTATTGTAAAATACCTAACTATTATGTAGGAAGTGCTAAATGAGATAAAATGTTACTGTAAAATACCTAACTATTATGTAGGAAGTACTAAATGAGATAAAATGTTACTGTAAAATACCTAACTATTATGTAGGAAGTACTAAATGAGATAAAATGTTACTGTAAAATACCTAACTATTATGTAGGAAGTACTAAATGAGATAGAAAGGTTACTGTAAAATACCTAACTATTATGTAGGAAGTACTAAATGAGATAAAATGTTACTGTAAAATACCTAACTATTATGTAGGAAGTACTAAATGAGATAAAATGTTACTGTAAAATACCTAACTATTATGTAGGAAGTACTAAATGAGATAAAATGTTACTGTAAAATACCTAACTATTATGTAGGAAGTACTAAATGAGATAAAATGTTACTGTAAAATACCTAACTATTATGTAGGAAGTACTAAATTAGATAAAATGTTACTGTAAAATACCTAACTATTATGTAGGAAGTACTAAATGAGATAAAATGTTACTGTAAAATACCTAACTATTATGTAGGAAGTACTAAATGAGATAGAAAGGTTACTGTAAAATACCTAACTATTATGTAGGAAGTAATAAATGAGATAAAATGTTACTGTAAAATACCTAACTATTATGTAGGAAGTACTAAATGAGATAAAAATGTTACTGTAAAATACCTAACTATTATGTAGGAAGTAATAAATGAGATAAAAATGTTACTGTAAAATACCTAACTATTATGTAGGAAGTACTAAATGAGATAAAATGTTACTGTAAAATACCTAACTATTATGTAGGAAGTACTAAATGAGATAAAAATGTTACTGTAAAATACCTAACTATTATGTAGGAAGTACTAAATGAGATAAAAATGTTACTGTAAAATACCTAACTATTATGATATGTGATGATGATCTAACTTTATTTTTCACTTGGATATGAATGTGTGTCATCAAAAGAAGTGGTAGTTTAGACATGATGTCGCTAGTAGTTTATACAAGGTATCGATGAACGAAAATAGTATGGGAGTAAACGAACTGAATTAAGTTGGTAAATGTTCGTCAATAAACCAACCAAGCCTCCTAACCCTCTAAGATAATGTGCTGCGGATAAATTACCAGCTCTTGATCTTTCTTATAAATGCTAACATCTCAAGTCGTTTTTAGAGTTTGTTTTCTTTTTTCTTATGGATTCTATGTAAACTCATGCCTTAGAATAGTCTTCTGTATTCCTTAGAGTATGCATAATCCATCATTATTTCATAAAAATTGTAGGTAGGCAGGGTCTTGCACTGACTTTTCCCTTCAAAACTTATATTAGTTTATATACATGTCTGATCTCATCTGTGCCATTGTCTATTGAAAATAATCTCACAAATGTGTGTAACTTTTATCTGTGCCCATATCCATGTTGCAAGGTCACGTAGAAACAGTTTGTACTTTGATTTTGAAGAGCTATACTTTGTTCCTAGCTTCAGTTTGATAAATGATTACGTAATAGATCAATCGAATTGTTAAGTTACAAAAACATGGGTTGTTTAGTGATACAAATATATCAGTTGACATCAGCCGTGACTTTTAACAGTACTATAAGACCTGTTTGCGGAATTAATTAGGACTTCATTGGTTATGTTCTGTATGATTGTTGTGATTCTTGTTGGCCACTATTTATATACTTAGAATCATATGCCAAAAGAAAAACAAACCAAAAACATACACACACACACACACAAAGGTTAACCAAGAAAATTAAGAGAAATAATTAAAAAGCTAGTCTTTCAGGTCATGTCTACTTTCTGTACACAGGTCTTTAATTGGAGCTTGGTCATGGATTATGCATGAGTGTGGTTACAAGGGGGCTAAAGTTCAATTTTAATATCCATCCTGCTATTGCATAGGTTTTTAATCTTGGGTTTTAGTGGCGACCCCATTTTAAAGAAACACAGTGACTGCGACACAAATACATTTAAAGGAAAGACTTTTTAATAGTGTAAAATAAAGTTACATCGAAAATAGTTTGTAAATTAGGTAAAATATTGTTCAATATAATTTTAACGTATGGTATATTTTACGAGAGATTGAAATTGATAATAAGCTTCATAATTTTAACTTAGCCTATGATATATTTTATGTGAGATTGATAACAAGCGTCCAAATTTTAACTTACAGTATATTTTGTGTGAGATTGAAATTGATAACAAGCTTCCGAATTTTAACTTATAGTATAGTTTATGTGAAAATATACAAAAATAGGTAGATGGGTAAAAATTGTGGAATAAAACATTATACTTCATCATTTTTCGCACATCATACTTAATATAAAGAGATTTGATGTCTTTATCATAATTTCACATAAAGAGAAGGATACTATTGAAAGATTTTGTCCGGGTGTTGTCGGGAATCGAAAGGGAAGCACCCTAATTCCATATATGTCGTAAGATGTGGCTAAGGAGGCTAGGGGTGGAGATGGCTGTTCCATCTAAAACAGGGACAAATCGACCGAGAAGCTATGCTGAAATCGTTTGTGCCAGGCTGAAAGGCGTGGATATCGCAACAAATCTGTAAACTAAGACACAATGCACGCCTTTCTCCACACAAGATCCTACAATATTTCAGAAGTTTGAGAATGAACGCAGATGACGAATAATAATTGAAATAGTTGGTCTATGTCTTCATCTTAGCAACAATAACTCAAATATTGAGCAACTCATCTCCAGGCATCAGTTGTATCCTGCCCAGTAAGCAACATGATTGTTTATTTAACAGTTTACATGACTTGATTTGTATTTAGAAAATTCAAGTACAAATTACTACTCTAAAAAAATGCTCTAAATGTATATTTTCACTTTCCCCCATATTTAACTTTTTAATAGTCTAATCTTCTTTCCTTTTCGCGTTATACCTATTTATGTCTCGCATCGTCATGGATAGAACAGTTCTCTGCGATGGCCTTTTTGTGTGCTTCATATATTCATATATGTTTGTTTTCGTTGATTCTTTTATTTCTGTGATCCATCTTTTGCATGTTCTGCTCCTGCCCTTGTATCCATCGTGTCTGTATAGCAATGTTTTTAGGGGAACTCTCTGACGGTTGTCTGGAAGCACGTGAAAATCACATAATTTATTGTGTTATGATGTAATCCAGGATTGGCATTGTGTTTGTTAGTCTTCTGATGTTTTCATTGCTGATTCCTTCTCTTATTGTTACTCTGAGAATTCTACATAGACAAGTCATTTCTGTTGTAGCAAGTTTTCTTTTGTCTTTTGTTGTAAGTTAAGTGTCCGTGTTTGACATTTGTAGCATATTGATGGTACGATGATCGTTTTATATAGGGCAGTTTTATATGACGGGCCTGACAATATAGCATGACCGCAGTTGCTGAACGCAGAAGAAGAAGAAGATTCTTTCCTGTTATGATATGTAACATAGTTGTTATGTTTTACATATAAAATACGTCCTTATGTTATCCTCTTATTTTTCCTGTCAAATACCTGTTTGTCCTCTTTTCACATGAGAGAAATAATGAAAACCCTAGAAATGTGGGAACAAAAATATATTGTGGTTGATTGGTAGGGGGGGGTTAGGGATTGTGTGTGCTCGCGTGTATGTGTGCGGGCGTGCGTCTGTTGGTCTATAAAATATATACAGTAAGAAAGCAGGAAAAAGTTGAAAAACATGGTGTTATATCGTACACAAGATTCATAACTATTTTGTTTTGATTAGTTTGGTTAATTAATATGTATCTCTTATTGTGAGGTAAGCTCCTTTCAACTGTGAATGAGTCCAGTTTTGTTATATCACAAATAAAAAACATTTAAAATGGTGGAGATCGCGGCTCTGGTATTTCAGCCACTACAATCTCCATGGTTGTTTTTGATATAAGGCGTTACGAAACACGACTTAACTGCACCTACCATTTGAAGACGTGCGTAGATTGCCCTCCCTTAATTCTCCATTAGCCAGATTTCGTATTACTTGCGATTTAAATAGTGTAATGATTTATGAATGATCAAGTGGCTTTCACACGCTTCCAGATTACCAACAGAAGCATGCCAAAAATGGCAATGACACATAGACATAACGGCTATAAATCCAGAGGCAGACCATGTAAAAGATGGATCACAGAAATAAAAGAAGCCACAGGAACAAGCTTACAAACAGCACACAAGGTCATCTCCAGAGAACTCTTCCACCCCTGACGCCGCAAGGCAAACAAGGGTCACAGCGTATAGATAGATATAATGATGTATGTAACGAGCTTAACTTGTTATATGTTTTCATAAGTGACGGGTAGCAAGATGAAACTATGGATAGAAATATGATGATATGAATAGCATATTCGTCTTTATATATGTTTGTGAAACGTGAAAACTGGTCTCACAAAGTAAAATATAAGCACTGATAAAGTAAGTTAGTTTGTTCCTTTCGTGCCACAGGCGGCACATACGGCAGAGGTTGTGATTCTCCATGTGTTGCGGTTCGCTGCCTGTACTCTTAGTTCTTGTATAGACTTAACGATAAAGTACCTATACGATAAATGGAATATCGACAACTCCCACTATCTGCTTCGTTTCCGTAGCTGACTCATGTCTCATACTTTGAAGACCTTGTTTTTGATGATTGAACTACATGTTTTTCTTGTTACTGATTAGAGAATTTAGGGACTTTCCTAAATTATATCAACATTTTTTTAATACTGACAAACTGTCAAGAATTCATGGTTATTTTCCAGCGTTTTTCCAGTGCGGCTAAGTCATTCATCTGTGCTAACTCAACCGTTCTGTTGTCACTTTGATCAAGACAGTCGGCTGTTATAGAAGACCTGTTCGCTAAATGTTGGACCACATTCGTTACGTGTTTTAATTATTGTTTGCCTTTCAGTTGGTTACTATTTATATACTTGGAATCGCTTTGGCTATCTTTTGCATGCGATTCCAGGTATAAAAATGTTGCCTGTTCATCACAAGTGATGATAACCATTTTGTTACATCCACTTTTCAAATTCAGTTAGATATATATATCCTTACCTATGGGTTCGTAGATGGCTAATAAGTCCTATTCGAGCGGTAAATGTCCTTGGACAGTTCGGGCATGGAATGACCACTGTAGACTGTTTTTGATCTATCCATGACTTTCTAGCTACTATCCGTTGGTGAGCTGCTGCCTGTCGACAAGAGTCACCGTCACTTATACAATCATTTGTTCGTGCATTTTCCCGTAAGACGTTCACAATGTCTGCTCGATCCATCGCTCCGTCAACAGCCGTTGTAGACTGTGTGCGGCCAAACGATCTGCTCTTTTATTACTCCAGGATCCCACATATCCCGGCACAAAAATAAAATCGCTTCGCACAAAGGAATTCTTAACCGCATCTAGCCACTATTCCCGAATGCACCCCGCTTGTACTTCAACAATCATATTCATCGAGTCACTGAGTATACAGGCATATATCGCAGTCTGCGAGCACACCCATTTCAAAGCTTTGGTTACTGTCAAAATCTCCATTGTCATGCTGCGTGTCGTCTGTGGGAAAGCACCAAGTTTCTCTCTAATAGTCTTCCCCGACCGTTGAGCAGTGACGGCCCAGATATATTAATTAGCAATATAGATAAGTGAATATGGCAACATGACACCATGAATATAGCAAAATGACTGTCTAGCAATAATCTCCACAACCTGACTTGTAAGGAAACATGAATGTAGCAAAATGACTGTCTAGCAATAATCTCCACAACCTGACTTGTAAGGAAACATGAATATAGCAAAATGATAGTCTAGCAATAATCTCCACAACCTGACTTGTAAAGAAACATGAATATAGCAAAATGACTGTCTAGCAATAATCTCCACAACCTGACTTGTAAGGAAACATGAATATAGCAAAATGACAGTCTAGCAATAATCTCCACAACCTGACTTGTAAGGAAACATGAATATAGCAAAATGACTGTCTAGCAATAATCTCCACAACCTGATGACTTGTAAGGAAACATGAATATAGCAAAATGACTGTCTAGCAATAATCTCCACAACCTGACTTGTAAGGAAACATGAATATAGCAAAATGACTGTCTAGCAATAATCTCCACAACCTGACTTGTAAGGAAACATGAATATAGCAAAATGACTGTCTAGCAATAATCTCCACAACCTGACTTGTAAGGAAACATGAATATAGCAAAATGACTGTATAGCAATAATCTCCACAACCTGACTTGTAAGGAAACATGAATATAGCAAAATGACTGTCTAGCAATAATCTCCACAACCTGACTTGTAAGGAAACATGAATATAGCAAAATGACTATAGCAATAATCTCCACAACCTGACTTGTAAGGAAACATGAATATAATCCTCATACATTACTTCATAGTATCAACATGAAGACAAAACTTGAGCGCATACTACCACCACGCCCGTAGATATGGAGGTGGGAATACGTTTAACACTTGCTCATTAGGAAATCAGAACATGATATCTAGTAGGATGGAGCAAGCACATCTGTTAATCGCGCCCCCCCCCCCCCCATAATGGTTTAGCCCAAAAAGTATTCTCAAAATATAACGAAAAAGAGAGAATTGCAACCGATATTTATGAAATGACCTTATTATGTAAACTACCTCTCTCCCCTAACCGAAGACCTATCTACCGCAATGACAACAACACATAATAATAGATGGTTCAGTCTCTGCTATGTATCCGTTGACCGGAACTCATCTTCAACAAAGAGTCGTGGAAAAAAAGAAGAATCCATTAATTTCTCACACACTCCTAGATTTTTCATTCCCAGTGACTCTTTATATCATAAGTCTTAGTGAACACAATATATTAGAGTAAAAAGAGCAATTCATAATTACTGGCCTGACGCAAAAATTTAATGATAGCATATCTTTTCAGAATGTAATCATCAACTCAATATTTTTCGATTACTATAGTATTCTTGGCAGTGACATACTTGGAGTCGCCTCGGCAACTTTTGGCATGCGGCTACAAGTATATAAATAGTGACCACACAAAAAAAAAGAGACAACAATAAAAGAAAGTAACGAATGAAGGCCTAATTAATTCTGTGCAGAGGTCTTCTACCGTTATGCTTTAACCCGGTGATAGTAAGCAAGTTCACTGGTTGGTTGATTGATTGCGGATCCAGAGGTAAATGGGCTCATGCGCTTTGCTATTATGTGATATATGCATGTGCTTGTGAGCTGTCGTTTTGTTCCATATAAGGTGTTCCATTTATCTCCTTCGAGGGAGAATCATTTTACTGGCGTCATTCATCGCCGGATATTTAAAAAAGTTGTGGTAAACAGTTTCATAGGTATGCGTGCACAGCCGGCACCTTAGAGTGTGTAGTTGTATTCTGTCCGGGTGATTGTTAAGCTGTACATGTTGTGTGCGCAGTCTGAAGACGATACTCTGGTCTTTTCTTCCTAGGGCATTGATGTTGTCTTTAGGATTTTAGGTCATATAATTATAGATTTCCCTCCCAGTTTTTCCCATGGACCATCTGTTCATCCAATTTTCTTTGTTCACAGATTTCAACAACATTTAACTGTTTGCATTGTTGTTTGTGTGTATGTCTGTTCTTGTTGTGCTCCCTTCTTTGCTAGTCTGTCTGCCTTGTCATTGACATGTGTGTTTGAGTAGCCAGGAATCCACTGCATAACAATGCTGATTTCATAAGATGTAAGCTGCTTGTTGACATAGTGATATATTTCAACTATCTCAGACGTACAATGTCCATCACATTCTAGTGCTCGTAGAGCTGATGTAGAGCCTGTCAAAATTACAATGTTTTGGACTTTTGATGGAAAGGCTTCAAATATGGTCTTCATATGGTGAAAGGCAACTACTAGTGCTGTTATTTCGACTTCATAGTTAGAACATATCTCCCCCACAGGCATCAAACAGCTCATCAGATGTTTTGTCCAATTATTCAATGTAGACACCATAATCTGCTTTGATGGTGGATGTGAAAGCAGACCCATCAGTATTGACGTGAATCCATTGTTCTGCATAGTTGTCTATTATTTTCTGTTTTTCTTTCATAAGACTTACTGTTTTGGAACTATTCATTGCATTATCTCTTAGTTGTGTCTTGATTTCCGGAAATTTAAAACCTGCGTGTGTTGGTAAACATTTTTCTACTCTTTGCAGTTCTTGTCTCTTGTCTGGGAGGTGATAGCTGACTTTTATTTTATTGGCATGGCTGAGGACTAGCCTTTGTTTCATTCTGTGGTTTAGTTGCTAGTTTTCTACAAATTGTTTGAGTGTTTTTTGTTCATTCTTTTGCTTTTTTCATAAGCCCCCATTGAAGCCATACTCACCGTATCTCAAGGGGTTCCACGATTGTATGTATTTCACATGCAGCTGTTGGTGTAGATCTCATTGTTCCACTAATACGGCTTAGAACATTGTTCTGCACTTTGCCTAGAGATTCTACATTTGTCTTGGAATAAGCTGTCAGGCGTGTACTGTTGTATTCTAAAGCAGAAGTATGTAACCAAGATATAGTCCTCTGAGGGTATCCTTGTCTGATACCCAAGATGTGCCAGTGAGTTTTTTCAGTAGTTGTAATCGTTTAAGTGCTTCCTTTTTTTTTACATTTTCTACATGATTCTTGAGGGTGCGCTGTCGATCAAGCGTGATTCCAAGATATGTGGGATCTTCTCTTGGAAATTTCTGTATCCAACCACAGACTGATATTTTCTTTGATTATTTTATGACTATTGGTAAAGATGGTAAAAACAGTTTTCTCACAGTTTATTTTCAGCTTCCATGTTTACCTAATTGTTAGGTCAGCAGCATAGAGAGCTTTTTCAGCTTTGATATGTTTGGCAATGTCATTAATGTAAATGAGAAAGAGGGTGCAGCTCAAATCAGAACAAGCTCGCTACTTGTTATAATAACGTTACAAATCATTTTCGTAACTTTCTTATTATAATTTAGTTATAAATCATCTGCCCAACATTCTTGTTATAATGAAGTCATGAATAAACTTCGCAGTGTTATTGTTATAATCACGTTATAATCAATCTTCCATGTGATTTTCTTCTTCTTTCGTTCACCTGGAACATATCTATATCTTAAGGTGTATTTTTCTATAAACGAACTTGACTGTGTTCTGTAACTCATACAGAGGTCCGTAAAGTTTTTCTTCCAGGGTATTTGCGTCAGCATTTCATATTCTAGAAGAATGTGTTCTGCTGTCCATGTGATAAAAGTTTATAGATAATAACTTCATTAGAACCTAATTTACAACCGGGAAATGAGGTACACAAAAGCACAGTGTATGAGAATCCTCGATGATGTGTTGTCATGTTCTGAAACCGGAAGTGTAAAGTCGCCATTACTCAATGGAGGAGAAATTGGACAGGATAGTTAGTCGCTGCTGCGAATGAGCGCCTCATCCCGTGCATAATTTCACAATGGCATTCAAGTGGGCACACCAGTAATACTATGATTAAATTAAAACGTATATAGTTTGGATAAATGAGGGAAATTCTGACATGTTTTTGATAGGCATGTCGCTGAATGTCAGCTAATCCTACGATATTATTGAATGACGATCAATCCTCAACATATATGATGACTCAGTGACTAACTTTCACTATGACTGACATTTGATTTAGGCCCTACAAAAATTTACTGACATCATTTCATTAAGCCCTGCGCATGTCACTATGACTGTACTTCACCAGGATGATTATATATCAAAGTAACCACTCCATCTTGAAGTATGTACTGTTTTTTTTTTTATTCTGAAGTCTACTGTATCCAGTGTATCTGTACTGTATCAAAATTTACATACTCAGCAAGCGCATCTGTATAGTTTGGAATCAAATAAATCACAACAATTGCTGAAATATTAAGAGAATATTTCAAACTCCAGAACAGTTCATATGCCAAAAAGGATATTTCATAAACCATCACTCCTGATTACTGTTATGAATTTAATTAGTATTTGGGTTACATTTGATATTTTGGTGGGGACTTTATGGCCAGGACATGCACTCTAAACGGCTGGGCCTATAGTCCAGGAACAATTAATATACTAAAAGCGGCTACTATTTGGGGACTGACAGACACATCAATTAAGAACTTGATTTATTTATCCCCAGTCTGTGGATGAACTATTCCATTGATTTAGAAATTGTATATTGTTTTAAAAGGAGATTAACTATATTATAACTGAGTTTCCCCATATGTACCCCCACCCTCTCATTAGAGCAAAATGTCAACTATAGAGTGTACCACTCATGGCACACATTTCCGTAGCTTCAAGCGATAATCCCTAGGATTTTCAAAAAACATTTGAAGCAAGACACTACTGGCCAGTATTGAACCAGAAATCATTTTAACTCAAGGCAAATGACATAACCACTATGCTGTGGAAGGTTTAATTTGTGCCATAAATGGCTCCTAGGTTGATTCAGGGTAAAGAAGTGGGTTCCAGGTAATCTGAAAAATTAAAGGTAGTGGGTGTTCTGACAACTGCACATTAAAGTGTGGTGTCAGTCAACACAAAATACATTGCATTTTCCATAGGCTTCAATAACTAGTTTTTACTATATACACTTGGTTATATTATGTCACATTGATTGAATTTTTCTTTTGCGAGCACTAATTTTGTACAGAAAACAACAGGCCATATTAACACTTGAAGTTCAACTTCTCTTGTACATGGTCATAGATGTATGTGCTCTGTTATGTCATCATGAGCTATTGTCTTCGCATTGAAGGTTGGCTGCAACAAATCTTGAACATCTTCTGTCTCTTGCCCTGGTGGTGCTTTCTGCTAGACTAGTGTTTCCCGAAATTTTTACCATGCCCCACTTAAATAATTCTAAAATTCTGATGCTCCCCTATGTACAATATACATATTTTTTCTATTCAAAAATTTAGTTATTCCCTAAAAAAAAATTTTAAATTGTCCCCCCCCCCCCCGGTGTGGCGTGTTCGCCACATTGGGAAACACTGTACTAGACTGTATCTTGTCCATCTCATGTTTTCCTTCCCACCTGTATCTCTGCCTACCTCTTTTTCACCATAACCACATGACTCTTTCAAAGGTCTTCAGAAAGCTGTTGTCTTTTAATATGTCCAAAATATTTTATTCTTTTGATTTTTATTTCCTTTAATAGTTTTATTTTTTCTGGGATGTTTTGTACGTCACAAAAAAAAAACCAAACAATATAATCATATGTCAAATACTTGACACATCTTCTTTGGCTAACATATCTTTTCTTAAACACAAGTCTTCTTTATGGATGCTCTGAACTATGCTGATAAGCACCTAGTTGATTGTGAGCTTTATTATCACAGGGTTAAAGCATGATAGGTTTGAAAATATGCCAGGACAAACAAAAAATTCAGCATTGTGAGACATGACTGCTCCTCCAGTTGACCCAGCTGTAAATAGGTACAAATTCATGAGTTAGTGGAGGTAAGCCAGCATGGATGGGAACTGGTCACTCCACCTACTAGTTGCTGCGGTTTAGTACATCAAGAGTTATCTTCATCTCCGACAGCAGGTTGATTTGATGGTATTTACCTTTGAACTACTCTAGGTTTCTAGGCGAGTTGGCTTGCAGCTGCCAAGAATACACTCCAATACTACGTGTTGTCTCTTATCTATCACTGTCTTTGTCAAACCTGGCATCAGTGCATTCAAAGTACAGTGGAATCCTGTTAAAACAACTTGATCCGGACCGACAAAATATGTTTGTAATAACAGAAATTCTTTATATACAGTACAAACAACATAGAATAACTATAATTAGAGATATTGACAAGTGTTGTTATATAGGGAAATTTTTTATAACAGATGCGTGATGAGGGATTCCACTCTACTGATCTCTCAATTCTGTTATCTTTTTTGTATGGCCAGAAATCCTGTTTCCTAGTTATGATGTTGTTAACCTTAGGCATGCTGTGTTTACAATTACGCAATATCTCTCCTGCCATTGAATTGGTTTTTGGAAATGTTATGCAATCGTTGGTGGCTGTTTTGAAATCACGATATCTTTTTTGTTGTTACAGATATTTAAATAATATTTGCACATATAAATAAAGAATTAAATTTTGCATATGTTGGTGTAAGTTTTGTTTGTGTGTGTGTGATACGAGACGTGTGAGAAAGTGATAAAGACAGATTTAGACCTATTTCGATCTAGACCTACTGTATTTTTGATCGGTCGTAAGCTGTGAAATCTGTTGACTATTATATATTTTACATAATGGAAACATCGTGGAATAATTTAATAATCACAGACGAAGAACTTACCTTACAGGTTTCTCACATTGTCATCCGTTTACACGGAGATTTAACTGGATATACTATTGACAAATAATATAATAAACACAATTCAGTCTTGCCGCTCACCACGACGCAGAAGACAGTCAAAACCATGTCAAAATCAACTTCATATCATATCTGCCATTACAAACAAAATGGCGTCAAATTTTCTTCCCAATGTTGCCATAACATTCTGTCAAAAGCTACCGATTTCAATTTTTCAATATTTTTTTGTTCGGTATCGGGTTTACCGAACCACGCGGTTGAAGACGCCTTCAGAAATCACGGCATGACACAATTCTGGCAGAATGCACCGCCAGGTTTGTAAACACAGAGTGCTAAAGGTTAATGAGCCAGCTTTCTTCTACTTTCAATTTTTAACACTTCTTGATTATTTTTTTGCTGTCCTCTGTATTCTCAAAATTTGTCTTCAGTATCTTGTTTTGAAAGAAGTAGTTCTCATTGCCATTGTTTAGGAAGTATCCATGTTTTCTTTCTCTTCTGTGTTCATTCTCAAATTCCTGCAGATTAGCAGAATGTAGCTTGAAGAATGGAATGCGCTGTGTCATAGTTTACAGCTTGGCTACTTTATTTATGCCCTTCATTCTGATACATCCAACTTAGCAACGCTTCTGGCTTACTTTGAGTCTATAAAATGGCAAGAAATAGTGTTGCTTTGCTTTCCTCCCAACAACACAGGTGCTAATTTCATTAATTGCATACTTTTCTATATTGTTTGGTGATAATATGCAACTTTTTAGTTTGTACAATTATTTTTCAATCCTTAAATTTTTTGTTCTTTTAGGAGTGAAATTGAAAAGAATCCATCCCCATGTCGAGTAACATCAAACATGAGGCTGTGTTCCCTCCAGCTGTGTTCAACTTAAGAAGGATGAGCCAACCAGCACCTACAAAAAACAGTTCCAAAGGGTCCTATGAGCTTTATGATTCTCAGCAGAAAGCCGTGGGGTCATTTGGAGAGAAGAAGGTTAATGGCCTAGCAGGAACAGCACCAGGAAGCCCAGGCTCCATGCAGGATTATAAGCAGGTATTTTCATTTTCTTAACCCTTATAATCAAAGATCCTAAAATTTTGGACTGTATATAAATAATTGTTATCCCGACAGATCCAAATTATGAGATTTTAATATCACAAAACGGTGCCTCATATATAAATTCATGTTATTTACGAACGTTGTTATATTAATGAAAAGTAGTTTATCAAAATCTGTATATTTGTTGATATTTTGTGGTTGTTAATTATGGACCAATCCAAGGAGCTGGTCCTACACTTCACACTTTTTAAGAATTCTACTCCGGTCCCAATTTTTTTAGTAATTTCTGATGGTAATCTAGCACAGTATTCCAAGTTACAAAATAGCTGTTGTAATTGTGTTTCGATTGATAAATTGATTATTACTTAAATTATTACCATTCCCTGATACAAAGAAACACACAAGAAGTATACTATGATGTTAACCTACTATGCTGCGGTAAGAATTTGCTGGTACAGCATTTTAAAAAGCGTATTGAGCTGGTGGGTAAATAATAAATACTGGATTGTGTTTAGTTTATAACGCATGGGGAAATAATGAAAACAAGAAGCCCACACTATTATTCTCCCATTTATATTATATTCCGCTATCTTTTATTCCACATCCTATGTAGGCCCGGCTCCTAGGATTGGACCATAATTATTTTCCAAATAAAATGAGAGGCTGCCAACCAGGGATATTTCTGTTCTAAAAGGCTAACAGCAGAATAAGCTGTTGAAAATGTCCTGGACAGTTGTGGGGTTGAAAATTAGATTTAGATGGTGAATATTCTGAAAATGATACGGAAAGTGACTCAGATAATCACTTAATCATTGACAATAGTGTATATCAAGACAGTTGTCGTTCAGTTCCTGGTCCTTTAGGGAATCTGGTTACGCTTGATGGAACTAGAAGGGGGCAAATCTTGTATATCCTACGAAGTAAATTTAGTTCAGGTTGGTCTCCTTCTAATATATGTTTATGCAGACGTATGAGTAGAAACAACATTTGTATAGTCTATAATTACCTATCAGTGGGTAATGGTAGAGATATTTATTTAGGGGGTTTGTGTGGGTGGTGCACACATCTTTGCATCTGTCACTGGTAAGCTCAACAAACTTACAATTATGTTCGCTATTTTATATCAGCCGGCAGTGAGTGACATCACATTACACAAAATTTGTGATCGGCGCAGGTAAAATGTTGAAAGGTAGGCTCATTTGCCGGGATTGTACCATTATATTTAAAAGGAAAACTGTTGATGAGACAAACAAATAAAATAAACAAGTCAAATAAGTGCCCTAGTACTTGTGTCTCAGTGATCCATTATCCATCTTCAGATAGTCGCGAACTTGCAACGAGAGCTGGAGGAGAGTCGGAGGAAAGGATCAGAACTTGAGCAAATCATTGCTGACCTAAATAGTCCCCCGACTCAGTCTAGTGCTAGTCTTGCTGAGAGTCAGTTATTAGATGGTAAGTTTATCTTATGTCCGTCCTTGATTCTGTTGTTTGAACTTTGACATAGTAATACTTAAAATTTGTCTTGTGGTGAGAGTGGGAAAAGAGAATGGGGATGTATCACATTGACTTATGATTTAGAACTGCTTTCTCACACCAAATATCCTGAGTTTATGGTGTACTTGAGATCATTTAGGAAAAAAAAACAACTTGGTAGTAACTTGTCTTGTGAAGTACATCATCACCATGTGGCATATCCTTTTGAGGATGTAATCTTCCCACTTCTGTGAGTGTGATCTTTGATATCTTGTGCCCATCCATGAAGTGCATAGTCTTATCAAAATAAAGTGATAAGCTTTGATACCTCAATGCTTAGTCTTATCATAAAAAGGTGATAAGCTCTTAATAAGTACTGTTTGTATAGTCTTATATAAAGGTGGTGATAAGCTCTTAATAAGTACTGTTTGTATAGTCTTATATAAAGAAGGTGATAAGCTCTTAATAAGTACTGTTTGTATAGTCTTATATAAAGGTGGTGATAAGCTCTTATGGTACTGTGTATATAGTCTTATATAAAGGTGGTGATAAGCTCTTATGGTACTGTGTATATAGTCTTATATAAAGGTGGTGATAATCTTTGATGTCCAATGAGTATGTAGGCCTGTTAACAAATCTTTGTATGTTTTAAAAATGAGAAAAATAGATGAAAAACCTGCTGTCTAGTTTGTCAATTCTTACTTTTCCTTCATTCATTCTTAAACCCATAGAGATTTTTAAAAAGATGTAATTCAAGAGCTGAATACATTGCATTGTGGCTTATAGCTTGTCTGTGATATCTGGATATTTCGACCAGAAAACCACAAACTTTTTTACAAAATAGTATAGTATACGCCATTACACATCCTTCTTTAGTCACCTCTTATGACATGCATTGCAGGTCACAGTTACTTTTATTTGCTCACCTTACATGACCTTGCAACACTCAAGCTTGTAAATTCTCACAAATAAAACTTCTCAAAATCAAAGAGAAATTGTATCAGTGATTCTTGTTAGTGCCACAGTGTTTGGGACAGTTGCGGAAACATCTTTGTGTAATAAAGTTGTTGGAAAATATGCCAGTTATAAGTTTGAGGATTCACACCATGACATATCAATGATCTGCGAGTTCACACTATACATTTATCCATGATCTGAGAGTTCACACCATGCATTTATCCATGATCTGAGAGTTCACACCATGCATTTATCCATGATCTTAGAGTTCACACTATACATTTGTTCATGATCTTAGGGTTCATACTATACATTTACCCATGATCTAAGGATCCACTCTCCCTTCCCAGTTACTTGTACAGTAAACTATGTCCACTATCATGTTTCCTGCTGTAGTCATCTATTCATTATTTAATGTTTGCAGCATCCTCATCAAGTGACAGTCTGGGAGAGAATGTTAAAGATGCTCACATCAGGCACCTTCAGAGACAAGTCACCATTCTGCAGGCTAATTTGTACAAATGTGAAGGTTGGGCCAGTCGGTAAGAACTCATCTTTCATTTCCAGCCACTTATGGTTAGTTGCATTATCATATGGGTACTGTATGACAACAGGTAGAGAAAAAACTGAACCTTTAATTAGTACAATAAGTACAAATTATGTTGTGTGCTTGATTGTTTTTGGACAATTGTGTAATTTTATTTAAAATAACTGACTCAGATGTTTGTGGACTCCATGTTAAATACTGTCTAGTGAAGTGTTAAACACTGTCTAGGGAAGTTAAATACTGTCTAGTGAAGTGTTAAATACTGTCTGGTGAAGTGTTAAATACTGTCTAGTGAATTATTAAATACTGTCTAGTGAAGTGTTAAATACTGTCTAGTCAAGTGTTAAATACTGTCTAGTGAAGTGTTAAATACTGTCTAGTGAAGTGTTAAATACTGTCTAGTGAAGTGTTAAATATTGTCTAGTGAATTGTTAAATACTGTCTAGTGAAGTGTTAAACATTGTCTAGTGAATTGTTAAATACTGTCTAGTGAAGTGTTAAACATTGTCTAGTGAATTGTTAAATACTGTCTAGTGAAGTGTTAAATATTGTCTAGTGAATTGTTAAATACTGTCTAGTGAAGTGTTAAACATTGTCTAGTGAAGTATTTCTTACCTTCTTCAGAGTTTGATCCATCTTAATTTTCTAGACATGGTGTAGGCAAACAAGAGCTTGCACTGCTATAATTCATAATTCTTCATTCCTGATATTATACTTGCATTAAATTTGTGACATCTTTCTCAGTTGTTCAGAAAATTTTGTTTTCTTTTAACACAAGAGTTGCGAATTGTATGAAAGAGAGGGACAAGGCAGTGGATGATGTCACTCGTTTGACAAATGAGATTAAAAACCTGGAAGGAGATAATCTGGAGATGCATGAGAGGATTCATACACTTACCACATCTCTGCAGGAGTCGCAGCAGAACTTGCGCCAGATATCAGCTGAATTAGAGAGCCAGGTGCACAATGGCCAGCTTGTCTCGCATCTTAGAGATGAAGTTCAGAAACAGAAGTCTGAGATTGCAACATTAAAGGTCAGAGAATGTATCTTATGTATTAATAATTAGTATATCTTTTGTTCTTGTTTATTTTCTTCTGTAGCGTGTGTCGTGATGAACCTAAGTATGATATGCTTAATTTGTTCAGCTTATTAACATTTATCAAAGGCCGGTATGGAAGGAGGTTTGCATAAGGAAAGGCTCTGTAACAAATGTTGTGATACACAGTTAGAAATTACTATGTATGGACTGATATCAGGATAGAGATGCATGAGGTGAAGTTCTCATCAGGCACGATCTCATCCAGTTGAACTCAAAACCTCAAACACGAACATAAACGCAGATGGATCAGTTTACAGATATTAACCTTTAGAGCCCTGGCTTAAAATTACAAAACTTCCCCCAGGGCCAAACTTATTTTTTGGAAAATTTGCGTTATTGATGGTGGGTATTTTGAAAACGTCATAACTTTTTTGTTTTAAAAGATATCAAAATAATTTTTGCACATCTAAATAAAGGAGTGAATAGTGAATATTATCGTGTTTTTGTTGTTGTTGTATATGTGATATGACAGTTGTGAGCAAGTTTTGAAGTTGAAAATTCTGGCGAAAAACGCAAAACGTCATTTTCAAAATCGCAAATATATCTTCGTGATGACCCTAATACATGAGAAATGTGTGACAACATTGATAAAATCCTCATAAATACCTATACTTATTGTATATGTATTGTTTTATATCAAAACTAATATAATATGAACTAAAAAACTAATAAAACATGAAGAAATTGCATATAACGTCCGTCCGGTCAACACTAGGTCTATGCCGACACGCAGCGTAATTATTGTCCATGCACACACGTGTCACCCCTGATACATATTATTTTTGTGCTTTTTAATGAATACACACATTCTTATCAAATAACAACATATTAAACACAAAAAACAACAATTAGAACATGTAGTCACGATCACTTACCCATGCCACGCGGTACTCAATTTGATAGTAAAATACGGCCGAAAATGGCTAAAGTCGCTCTAGAAATGCGTTGACAAATTCAACCGGCTTTCTCTCTCTTACAATCGTAATGAGTAAAGGAATTTGACCTTTAAACTGTGACGTATTCCTAGCTTCGTGTTGCGGGAATTCTACGTCATATAAGCTTTAACTTCGTGAAGTTCCGTACTCGGGAATGGAGCGATATCGTATGGCGTGTGATTGCGACCACAGGCAATACGGGATGCACACGCAAGGTGCATTGTTGCGACCATAGGGGCCTAAAGGTTAAACAGGTATGGATGGAGTTTTTGTTGTTGTTGTTGCCTGCAGGAAAATGCTAGAAAAATTAGTTGCATACTCCACATAGAGTATTGGAATAGACATAGAAATAGAACAGATGAAAGTCACACTCTGGAATGGCTGGAAAAATTGTGGGGACAGAGGAAGGGATCCACTATAATAAAAAATGTCCATGCTAGTGTGAGACTTGTTTCGGGCACATCTCGCCGAGAAAGTGGGAAAACTAATACCTTGAAATGGGGCTGTCTGTATCTAATTCCTAGGGGCCTTACCTCCCTTCTGCAACCACTAGAACCATTTAATTATGGACAGCAGTTGAACAAAATGGAGCGAATACTGTCATCCGATGTAGCTATGATGAAAGGTGGCAATTCCAAAAAATCTGACATTACAATCACTGAGTCACAGAATCATGGTAGGATATCCTAACCAATCTTTCAAAAAGTGGTACTTCAGTAATACAATGAATGGAAGTGAGGATGATGCTATCTTTGACGATGATAACAACAATATAGAGTTAGACAGAGACTGATGATATCCTCCCCGAAGTTCCCATGACAGATGAGGAAATTCGTGAACTGTTTCAGAATTCAGGGATTCTGACAGAAAAATTTTAATGTCTTTTTGTACGAGTAAGTTTTTGTCCTGTTACTGGTAGGCCTATTTGACTGTATTCTATGGTACCGATTTTGTGTTTCTACCGGTAATTATTTATAAAAATTTTAGTTTTATCTGTATATAGGCAGAACCTAACATAGCAGAAAAAAAATACAACTCTCTGCAAATATTCTGACATATACTGTTGTTTGTATCATCTTCTCTGTATGATTAATGTAGTGAGTGCAATATGTCCTACATGATCCAATTAGTAAAACTGATTTAATCCATGCAACTTAGCCTTTAGAGCCCCAGATTAAAATCATGCAACTGTTCCAGGGCCCTGATTCGTATTTTGACAGTGCATTATTTTTGGTGAGTGTCTGGAAAACATAATAACGTTTTTGTTAATAATCTCAAAACCACAATTAAAAAATCTAAAAAATAATTTCTTGACACACCTAATACTTGAACAATGTGTGGCAACACTGATAAAATTCTCCTAAATACATATTCTTGTTGTATATATGTTGTTTTACATCCAAAGTAATATACTATGGACTGAATAAACTAATAAAACATAAAGAAATCACATACAATGTCCGTCCATTCAAGACTAGACCTAGGACGACATACAACATAATTATTTTCCATGCAAACCTGTGGCGCCCCTGATAAATATTGTTTTTGGTTGTTCACTGAATAAACAAATATTCTTATAATATAAAAGAACATAAAACACAAAAACAACAACTAAAACATGTAGATATTATTTACCATGAAGCTTCACATACCAAGCCTCGAGGCCGTACATTTGACTTCAAAGCAATTTCAATTGGACACAATCCTCATTATATACAATGTACTGCTCCTATATAAAGCTATGTAATGTCTGGATATGATATATCTTCTCCGAAAGTAATGTTTTAATACTATTTTATGATAACAATTGTAATTCTCAAGAAATCTTCATCGTCGCAACATAATCCAAAAACATCCGGCTGAAATATGGCATCGAAATCAACAAAAATCATTCCAGAATTTTGATGGCAAAATAAGCTTGGCATCTTAGTTCTTATAATCGTAATGTGTAAAGGAATTCGACCTGTAGACTGTGATGTATTCCTAGGTTCGTGTGGCAGGAATTCAACAACATCAAATTCTGCACAATTAAACTTCGTGTAAGTAATTCTGTACTGAAGGTTCAGGCATAGTAACAGGGTGACTCGGGTCGCCTATGGATCCTGTTATATGGATGTTTCCAGTCTCCAATGTGGTCCATAATATTAATCTGTATGAATCAGTCTTAACCCATTCATTTCATATTGCCCGCTATATACTGATTCCTGAATAAGCCATTCTTGCCCAATTTACACACAGTAATTTAGATTGATGTTCTTTACAGTTTCTGTGCCAGTAGACATGCTACACGTAATGTCAGAAATGAGAGTATCTAGAAGTATATGTAAAGGAGACTGCTTTGCAGCTTTAATTTGAACATTTATCAACAAACAATTTGACACAATTAAATGAAGGCGACATGAAACTGGTGCACATTTTTTTTCCTTTCGCATGATACATGATGAATAAACTTGTCTTACATGGCGTTCACAAAGATATGTTCACAGATCAGTACCTCTTCCATTTATTGGTTAATTGGTCTTTAAATCATAAAAATTGATTGTAAATTGTATTTTATGTTCTTGCACAAACACTTCTGATTTTTGCAGAGTTATTCCTATTGACCTGGGAATAAATCCCAAGTTTTTTTCTGATCAGCCGGGATTGAAATAGTTAATGAATTAGTCTTTATAATTTAGTCTGTATTATTTAGTGAAAGTGATTTATTATAATTAAGTGATTTTATAATTTATTCTTTACACATTAAATTGTATGAATGATTTCGTATCTATTTGCGAACCCTTTGTTGCCTTTCAGCGTCAGGGGTAGAAAGTTTTCTGGAGATGGCCCTCTTGTGTGCTGAGTACCGTTATATTGTGGAATGTGTCGCCTCTTTTATCTCAGTGGTCCATCGTTTTTGTGGTTAGCCTATAGGTCTGCCTTCAGTGTATCTGTGTAGCATAGCTTGCTGTGGTATGCTGTCTGATGGTAGTCTGCTGCTGATGTGTGCAAACCATTTGATCTGTTGTCTCTTAATATATTTCAAGATTGGGGTGGTGCCGGTTTTTTTGTTGAATGTCCTCATTCCTCACTTTGTCTCTTAGAGATATTCCAAGGATTCTGCGTAAGCATGCTATTTCAGCTGTTACAAGTTCTATGTGTAAGGTGACCCCTAGTTTAGCTCTTGAAACGGGGTCAACTCCGCTAAATATAAATGTGTAATCTTGGTATACTTTCTTACAGCCTTTGTTCTTAATTCTTGTATTGGCTAATCCTAGGACCTTGATGCCTTTCTTTTTCATCTCATCTATAAGATCTTGTAAACTATGTTATATATATTAGCATACATAAATAAATATTTTGTGCTTCTTGTAAGCTATCTTACTTTCTGTTTAGATGTTTTGACATTTTCTTTCTGTAGCAATCCCTGACACGTCTTGACTCAGAGAACAAAAGCTTGAAAGATTCTGGCCTCGATGTGAGCAGTCAGTCTGTTGGAAACATGGCCTGTAGCCAGGAACTTGAGCATCTGCATCTAGTGGTAGACAAATTGAAGGACACAGTTCTTGAACAGCGAAGCTACCTTCTTCAACTCAGTATGTTCATCATTGTACATTTTCTTGGTGTTTACTAGTAATTTTTATTTAGTGTTTATTAGTCATCTTCTAATGCTGATATGGTCACTTAGTTAGAATACTTGCTTGGCAATCAAGATAGGGAGATGTTAATTCCTGGCTCAGAAATGCTGCAGTCAAAACCAATCAAAAAATAAATTCATGTGTGCTTAATGTTGTTGTTGATATGCAAACGCAGATGAGTAATTCTACTCTTGTCAGCATAATGCCATTCTTAAAAAAGTGCAGATTCTCTGAAGTTGACCCAGTGATCCATACAGTAAGTCAGCAACCATCAAGGGTGTTTGTAGAAGATTTCTCCTGACAGTTGAAAGGTAAGAACAGTCAACAAGGAGGTGTTCCTCTATCTCACCGGGACAAGAGCCTTGTCAACACAGTGTTTAATAAATGAAGGTCATGCTTGTAATACAAGAAATGTTGGCAAAGGAAAATGTGTACTCCACTAGCACACTTTCATTTGTCTCATGATGAATTTAGGTTCCATTGATTTGTTGGTAAAGTAGATAGTGGACTGTTCCTCACAAACCTATATTGATTGAATTAGCTCATGGTTCGAAAGCCAATCTTAGGTAAGTGATGAGTTTGTCTCTCCTCAGGAGAGGTGCTAGTGGTAATGTCCAAGTAGGCTATATCAGGATGCACAACTGAAAAGTATTAGAGGTCATAAAGACCCCTAAGTATATAAAAAAGCCAATCATACACATTGTACTGGCAATATGATTGGATGTATTAGCAATGTTTAAAAATTTACCAATTGTTTAATAGCAAAATACAGGATATGATTCAATTATTATTTTATTTGTTTTCACCTACAAATACTCAGCTAAATACTGTGAGGTCTAATAAATCAAACGGGTTCTTGTTTAGAATGCATGCCTCCTATTTGATTATTTCCCTTAGCAATGTTTGTCAGTTTATATTTATCCTTTATTAATTTTAATATATAAGTTTAGTTAGGGTTAGGAGAGTTGTGTTTTACATAACGTACCCTAACTAAATTTATATTAAAATTTAATATATAACCCCTATACTAACATATGAGTGCGAATCTTGGACAAGAAACTAGCTGGAAAGTGGGAAATTAGAGGCAACAGAGACATGGTTCTACAGAAGAATGCTGAGAATACCATGGACTGTCAGAAAAACTAATGTAGAGGTATTGAAAGAGCCAAATGCGAAACGAACCTTAATCAACAATATAAGAAAAAGGCAATCTTCTTTTTTTGGCCACTTCATGAGACAGGCAGGTTTAGAAAACATAGTCACAACAGGCAAAATTGAAGGCAACAGAGACAGAGGGTGATAACGTGAGAAAATATTGGACAGTTTGACAGCCTGGCATGGCAAGAAAACAACAACGATCTTAATACATAATACTGTGGACAGAGAGCTGTGGATAGCCATGACCGCCTACACCAACCGGCATGGCACCTGATGATGATGATGATGACACAGGACAAAGATAATTTATTAATAGAATTGACACAGAGCAAACATAATTTATTAATATATGTGACACAGAACAAAGATAAATTGTCAGTGAAGATGAGACAAATTACAGTGATTATTTTATCATACAGATAAGACAAGTTTTGCATGTGTCGAAGCTTACTTTTTCATAATTTTAATTAACATCCAAATTTTCTACTGCTTATTTTCAGAAAGACCATTTAGCAACAGAAATGTAAAGTCGTTGCCCACTTCCGGTACCTCTATGACCATTGGTGGTCTCCAGAACCAGGATTTTAATTCCGGCAGAAAGCTATCCAGTCCTACACTTAGAACTACTGGTGCGAGTTCAAATGGAAACGAAGTTTCTGCTGCAAACCTTTCTCAACAAGCTGGGTCAACTCAGTGTAGTCAATCCTCTGCGATGAAAGCTGCAGCACAGAAAGGGGATATTGGTGATGCTAAAAAGCTTCTATATCGGACTGCCAGTGCAAATGAATTTGGTCAAGAATTGACAGTAGAGTCTAAGAGAAAGTTGAGCTCTCGTGACACACTGGATGAAGTGTTTCACATGGAAGATCTGAACTCACCTCGGCCATTACTTGCACAAGGTGAAGGGTTGGAGACTCGACCGGGCACACATATAGCCGGCAGCGCTCACACTTATGAGAATGTGCATCAGAAATCCGCAGATTTGTTCAAGCAGCACGGCAGCGGAGACATGACTGAGAAGACTGCAGGGCACGTTGGAGTCATGTCTGCTAGTGAATATGTTCCAATGAAATCTCCAAATCAGAGACTATCACAGTCAGAAGTCATTGCTACCAGGAATGGATTAGGGAAGATCAGCCAAGAAAACTGGGGTAGTAAATCTGAGGTCATTACTCGACAGTCATGGCTCCTTAATAGCTCTAGTAATAAAAGTACTGCAACAAACGGAAAACCTACAAGTAATGATGTGGACAAATTTGTCCAGGTCAGTCCTGGATTAGCTCTCAACTATGGACATCGATACCAATCAGCTATATCTGGTCAGAAGGAACCAGAGAATGGAAGTAGCAGATCTGCAGAGACTGCTAGACAGTTTGTTTATAACGGAAGCACTGCACAAAGAATGTTGGATAGCAGTGATGTTGGTTACTTTGAGAATGTGAATCGTAACTCTCCCACATTTCAACCACAGTTTGTTTACAACACCACTGCATCAAGTGGTCAACAGGGGTCAGTTTCCACAATAAATCGTGACATGATGGCCGGAAGCAAAGCGCCGATGCCAGGACCTCCTGCCCATTGTGGCGCATCCCATAGACCCGGTAAAGAAGTCGTTTATGTCAACTCTTCCGCTGGACACGGCTTAAGCACCAAAATCACTTCATCGTCTGTTGACCCTGATCCATCTAGAGCAAGATTGAACTCAGACAGGCTATGCCCTGTCTGCAACAATGACTATAGCCATGTAGACATAGAAGAGTTTCAGACCCATGTGTTTGAGTGTTTCGATGATGAGAACCCCCCAGAAACAATGAAGCCACAGATATGCCCGTATAGGCTATGTCCAATGTGCAATGCAAGATTTGGCCCTGATGCTGCTCAGGCAGAATTTGAGAAACATGTTCACAGTCATTTTGGTGAAGATTGTGCCGGGGACCGTTTTGAACATTTACTTTCGTAAAACTGTTTTGAAATATTAAAATTTTCAATGTTGCTAACGGAGATCTCAGAGAGAGGTAGTCATTACAAGAAGATATGGCCTTAGGATATGTGTTGTAGAAGTTTAAATCACATTGACTTTTATACACACCAGTGACTTTTATACAAACCAGAGCAGCCATGTTTTAAGTTTGCGAAAGTTTGGATACAAAAGTTACTACAGTTTGTAGAAATTAATATTTGTGGGAATGTTATTTCAAGCTTCAGGAAGGAAACTCTTTTGCTCTTGTTTCCTTGCATTTTTTGTGATTATTCTCCAAAACTTCATACCCATAGGACTCCCAACTTTCAGCAGATTGTGCATTACAGGGAGATGAAGCCTTCTACACAGAGGGGGTCAATTGTACATAAATAAAGCCATGTGTGCTTTACACTGTATAGCTAGCTACTCAAGCAATGAGCCTGTTATCTGGGAGAATGTTACTTCTTGTGAAGCGTCACATCAGTTGTTTGTGAATGTGATGGGGTAGATGTTTGCAAGGAAGTGTTTTTTATTTTGAAGAAGGAAGAAAGAAGAATTTTATTAATAGAGAATAAATGTACCTAACAGCAAATATGATTTAGTTTGTTAAGTTGATGTTTGAATTACAATTTCTGATCATAAACATAATGTATGAAATGATCATCAGATATCTATCTATCTATCTATACGCTGTGTCCCTTGTTTGCCTTGCAGCGTCAGGGGTGGAAGAGTTCTCTGGAGATGGCCTTCTTGTGCGCTGTTTGTAAGCTTGTTCCTGTGGCTTCTTTGATTTCTGTGATCCATCTTTTACATGGTCTGCCTCTGGCTTTATAACCGTTATGTCTATGTGTCATGGCCATCTGTGGCATGCTATATGTCAGTAGTCTGGAAGCGTGTTAAAACCACTTGATCTGCTGTCTTTTGATATGTTCCAATACTGGTATTGTTTTGGTTATCTGTCTGATGTTATCGTTTCTAATTCTATCTCTTAATGACACTCCAAGTATTCTTCGTAGACATGTCATTTCTGTTGTCACTATTTTTCTTTTGTCTTGTGCTGTCATTGTCCAGGTTTGGCACTGGTAGCATAGTGATGGAATAATAATAGTCTTGTATAATGCAACTTTAGTGTCTATGTTTACATTTTTGTTCTTGAAAATACGTGTCATCTGTCCTAGGATCTGGTATGTTTTGTTGCATCTATTTTGTATCTCTTTACTGGTTTTCCCTTCACTCGATATAATGCTTCCTAAGTAAGTGAACTCATTTACTTGTTTAAGGTGTTTATCATCGATGGAGATAGTGATATTTCTTTCTTTCTTTGCTATTGCCATTATTTCAGTCTTTTCAATATTGATCTTCATGTTGAATTTTTGACATGTTGTGTGGAGTCTGTTCATATATTCTTGCAATCAGATATAAATTATGAAATAGTGATCAACAATTAATTAATCTTATGAATTAATCAAGTGAGATTTTAGAAAAGGCATGCTACAAATGACTGATAAATCAGGAATAAAAGAAATGTACCTTTGGTGCTTTGGACTTTAAGACCTGTTCTGAGTATATTTGACCTGTTATTTAAAAAAATGACAAGTTTTTCCCTATCAGTTGTACATTTTGAGATTTATATATATATATATATATATATATATATATATATATATATATATATATATATATATATATATATATATAAAATTACAGATATAGACACAATTACAGATATAGACACATTTTAAGTGTATTGAGGAGACACAATTACAGATATAGACACATTTTAAGTGTATTGAGGAGACACAATTACAGATATAGACACATTTTAAGTGTATTGAGGAGACACAATTACAGATATAGACACATTTTAAGTGTATTGAGGAGACACAATTACAGATATAGACACATTTTAAGTGTATTGAGGAGACACAATTACAGATATAGACACATTTTAAGTGTATTGAGGAGACACAATTACAGATATAGACACATTTTAAGTGTATTGAGGAGACACAATTACAGATATAGACACATTTTAAGTGTATTGAGGAGACACAATTACAGATATAGACACATTTTAAGTGTATTGAGGAGACACAATTACAGATATAGACACATTTTAAGTGTATTGAGGAGACACAATTACAGATATAGACACATTTTAAGTGTATTAGGAGACACAATTTTATATACGTGCCAAAAACAATTTATATATATATATATATATATATATATATATATAAAATTGGTAGTGTATCCTAATCCATGAACCCAACATGTTTTTACTGTAGTTATTTTCTAGGCAATATAAATACTTAAGTAGTTTGTCATTGCTTTTTTAATAGTCCAGATGCACATTTGCCTATGAATCAGATTGAACTCAGAACTTTGGCTGTTACAGACGCACTCCACCAAAGAGCAGGACAATATATATATTATATATATATGCATACACACACATACAAACATGTATTTACATACATACCGGGGTATGTATTTCTATATGTCCAATCTAAAAAAACTAGACCTGACAAGAAAAAACTGGTGCCATTTTTGGAACCAGCATGCCAAATATACCCAAAAACAGATGTAATATTTGAGTTTTTGGCACCTATATAAATTTTTTTCCTGGTACAATAGATATTTCCTAGTGTAATGATGGGACCAGTAAAGCTATATAAATAGGCAAAAAAGATAAATGACAAAATTTAATATAGATTTCACCTGTGTGTTGCACCAGAAAGTAGAGCAACACTTACCTGTCATGCATGTCCTGTGAGGCAACTAAGATGGTTTAGGGTATTGTGGTTGGAGTTGGATGTCTCATCCCATAGGAGGAGTTTCGAACAGGACATGCAAGAGTTAACAGTCATTTAAACTGTATCAGACCCCAGCAGCTACCTATTTATAGACATTGCTCACATCCCAATAAAACAGTGGAACACCTCCTTATTTACTGCCCTTACCTTTCAACTGCCAGGAAAAAACTCTTACAGTCACTAACCCCACTGTATGAATCACTGTCAACTTCAGAAGACCTGAATTTTTTTAAGAATGGTATTGTTCTGACAAGAGTAGAACTACTCAGCAGTATTTGAATATCAACAACAATCTCATAGGGCCAAAGTAACACAGAAACCATGCTGAAGTCAGATTTGTCAGACCAAAAGGTGCAGATAGTGCAGCGAAACTGTAAACCATGACACAGTGCATTCCGTTCTCTTGACTACATTATGTTAATCTACAGGAGTTTGAGAACGAGCTCAGAAAAAGTATATAGTTTTATAGAACCAAGGAAACAGACTTTGACAATGTCTCCACTGAAAGACTTGTCACTAAATGATACAACAGACAAAAGTAGAACAGTGGAAGCACAAAACACAATATAATGAAACAGTTTGATATCCACAAAGAAAATGTTATTTATCAAAATAAAACAGATGATTATTAAATAACTGAAGACAAATCTGTTGGGCCATTGGCGCAAATAAAACGGCGACACAACACATTTCCATTCTCTGGACTACATCCTGTTGGAAATCTAGTAGGAGCATTGTCCCGCTACAAGAGAGATCCAGCGGGAGTTTAAGAATGAACGCTGAAGAAGAAGAAGTAACTGAAGAAATGAAGACAAAACTTAAAATTATAAAAAAAGATTATTTTAATATAAGAATGAAGGATATTAACCCTTTGGCTGTGGGGGGGGGGGAGGTAACTCCTTCAAATTGGCAGTGCAGTGTGGACAAATTTTAAGGCCTCTTTATTTTTTCCCCTAGCCAATTTGCTCACCACATTCTTGTGTTCAACAATTTGTGTGTATTATTACTTTATATTCTAATTTATGCATTTACATGCATGATGCTTCTTTATATTATGGAGGAGATGTAAAAGCCTTTAATGTACGTTAATCTTGCTAAAGGAAACATTATTTTAAAAATATATGCTTGTCAGCATATTTATTTGTCTCATTACAAATATTTTGTATAATAGTATCATAAAACGTCTGAATAATCAATGTTTTGAATTTGTACATCATCGTTGCATGAAAACATTAGGGACCTTATTACATGCTCCTGACCACGAGTATGAAACACCCATGATCGAAATATCTATATGTATATCCTACGAATAAGTACCAGTATCCGAATGCAAATTAACACTTTCTAAATCACTTGCTGCATCAAATGAATTAATGCTAGAAAATGAGAAACACCTTATTCCAAAAGGTTATATATTTCTGATTCTAGAGTCTAAGCTTATTTCTGGGTAACAAAGTCAAGTTATGGTGATTCTTCTTCTTCAGCGTTCATTCTCAAATTCCCCCTGGATTTCTCTTGTAACAGGACAATGGTCCTACAAGATTTCCAGTTGGATGTAGTCCAGAGAATGGAAATGCGTTGTGTTGCCGTTTTATTTGCGCCAATGGCCCAACACATCCGCGGGATGGTGATTCATAAAAGTAGAAATGATGCTTACAAACATGTCCAATTACAAAATATGTATTTTTAGATGACTTCTAGACGGCTTGAACTAGCTAATCAGAGTATTTGAACACCTTAAGGTGCTTTCCACAATGCATTATAAGAACATGGTGAACCAGCGCTCCTTAAGGAGATGTCTCAAAAATGGTGGTAAATTTTCATCGCTCCTTAAGAATACCTCCGCAGCCAAGGGGTTAAGACTACGTACGCAGTATCTTCAGTTATTTATAATGATTCTTAATGGCATACTGAACAGTATAATCAGAGTGTACAATCTAATGGCAGTTTACCTTAATGTCACTAGAATGTCCTCTATTGATGATAGGACTTGGTATGTATCTTGTGAACCATCAATAATTTAATTTTTTGTTTTCTGTTTCGTTCTTTTCTTTAATTGATAAACGCTTTTTGTTTGAACCATAGTTTTAGTAATTTTTGTTGAAATATGCAAAACAATACAGCATTAAGTTTATAATTTCCTTGGGGGGGGGGGGAGGGGGGGGGTGTGGATATGATTAACTGGCTATTGAAACAGTTAGACTGGAAAAAAAGTTCGCGTAAAGTAAATGGAAAACTTGAAACATCAGTATACTGCATAAAACAAGATAAGCTAACATAGCAAATGAAGGTTGTAGTCATTAAATTTGTACCTCTTATGGTGAGATGCACTCATTTCAACAGTCAAGTTTAGTTATGTCAGAGCTTGTGACCATCAAAAATAACAGTGGTCTCTGTTCAGGTACTCCTGTCACCAAGACTGTCAAGTTATATGCTACAATAGTGCTCAGTAAATGAAGGTAAGGAGGAGTACATGATGGCAAGTGTAAAGTCTATGAGTTGCAGTGATGTTACAAGTTTAAGGGATGTTTGCTTTGTATCATATATCTTCGTCTTTTGCTCACTTAAAATATGTCTATTTCTGTAATTGTGTCTACTCAATACACTTAAAATGTGTCTATATCTGTAATTGTGTCTACTCAATACTCTTAAAATGTGTCTATATCTGTAATTGTGTCTACTCAATACTCTTAAAATGTGTCTATATCTGTAATTGTGTCTACTCAATACTCTTAAAATGTGTCTATATCTGTAATTGTGTCTACTCAATACACTTAAAATGTGTCTATATCTGTAATTGTGTCTACTCAATACACTTAAAATGTGTCTATATCTGTAATTGTGTCTACTCAATACTCTTAAAATGTGTCTATATCTGTAATTGTGTCTACTCAATACTCTTAAAATGTGTCTATATCTGTAATTGTGTCTACTCAATACACTTAAAATGTTTCTATATCTGTAATTGTTTATATCTGTAATTGTGTCTCCTCAATACACTTAAAACATGTCTATATCTGTAATTGTGTCTCCTCAATACATTTAAAATGTTTCTATATCTGTAATTGTGTCTATATCTGTAATTGTGTCTATATCTGTAATTGTGTCTCCTCAATACACTTAAAATGTGTCTATATCTGTAATTGTGTCTCCTCAATACACTTAAAATGTTTCTATATCTGTAATTGTGTCTCCTCAATACACTTAAAATGTTTCTATATCTGTAATTGTCTCCTCAATACACTTAAAATGTGTCTATATCTGTAATTGTGTCTCCTCAATACACTTAAAATGTTTCTATATCTGTAATTGTGTCTATATCTGTAATTGTGTCTCCTCAATACACTTAAAATGTGTCTATATCTGTAATTGTGTCTCCTCAATACACTTAAAATGTTTCTATATCTGTAATTGTGTCTATATCTGTAATTGTGTCTCCTCAATACACTTAAAATGTGTCTATATCTGTAATTGTGTCTCCTCAATACACTTAAAATGTGTCTATATCTGTAATTGTGTCTCCTCAATATACTTCACCTTTTTGCAACTCGTACCGGAGTCCATAGAGCCTTGATTCTATTTGGTTTCTATGGATCAGTATGTTTGTCTCAGTATCTCTTACTCAGAACATTCTTCTTCTTCTTCAGCGTTCATTCTCAAATTCCCACTGGATTTCTCTTGTAACAGGACAATGGTCCTACAAGATTTCCAGTTGGATGTAGTCCAGAGAATGGAAATGCGTTGTGTTGCCGTTTTATTTGCGCCAATGGCCCAACACATCCATCTTCGGCAGGGTACTCAGAACATTCAAGTATATGTTCTGTATATTTGTGGTGCCTTTTTGATATCTATATAAGAGATAATACTGTACAGATTATCTGTCCTGATTGCACTTATTTCCCCATTACAATCTCCCCTATTGCTATCTATATAATGTAAGAAATGATACAGTACAGGTTATCCGTCCTGAGTGCACGTATCCCCCCACAGCAAAACTGTTTGCAAATTTCATATTTATTTCCTCTTTACTAATTTTTCTCATTCTTCATCTTCATTTTGTCATTGGTGTCAAGTATGGATGTGCATATCTTCAATGAAACAGACTGTGGGCACAAGCTCTAGGGTAGGGTTGTAGAGCTCATCAATCACAACTGTATCAGATAGTAGCTAGATTTGTTTTGTTGTGTTGTACGGTTGTCAATCTCATATCTCCTGTACATATGTTGTTTGAATCTGTTGTGACCAATTCTCAGTTGTAAAGTGCTAGTTTGTTACTTTCTTCCCAACATATTGATGGCATTGACAGTTTGAATGCATGGTTGTGATGATTTTGTTGTGACCTGTTCTGAGTTTGACTATGTTCCTTCAGTGCTGAATACCATGCATACAGTAGAAACCAGTGCTCACCAGTTTTAGTGATTGTATGCTACTGTGTTTAGCTTGTGCTTGTTGTTGAGAACATAGCCATACCCTCTTTAATGGTTGTTCTGCAAATAGTTTCCCTTGTATTCCTCTCTTGCCATCTGGTACCAATTTTAGTGTTTGCAATGGCAGTCTGTTTTCATGCCATTATAAGTGCATGCCCAATATGTACATCATTTTCTTCTTATTGTTGTAGAAACAGGTTAGTGTCTTTTCTTATATGCATGTTTGTTTTGAATTATTCCCAACCATTATTTAAGAGTTTTCTAAGACATTTATTTTCAAATGTGTTAAATTTCTTCTCCAGTGCTTTTATTTTCCAGCTTTCACAAACATGTTATTACAGATATTGCATTGATGTAAAACAGTTGTAGTTTGGTATATTTACTTAATATTTGTGGTTTCCAGATGTTTGTTAAGCGTTTGAATGCACTTGATACCAACATAATTTGAGTAGACGTTTGACAGCGTGATTGTAATGAATCTGCTATGACCTATTCCCAATTTTTAAATACTAGTTTGCTCCTTTCTTCTCAACGTATGGATGGCATCGACAGTTTACCGGTAAATGTATGATTGTAATGAATCTGGTTTTGATAACTAATACAACTTAGCAAAATATAAAAGTCTTGAAAGTGTTGAATATGTTATATGATTGCTGTACCTAACATTATTCTTCTATTGCAATTTGGATAAAGGCTGAACAGCAGAGAATATATAACTTTGTTTTCTTGTTTGTGAATACTGTCATTTTTATTTTACTGGTTTTTGCTGCGAAAAAGAAAAGTTTTTAGTAATCTGCGCTGATCGTAGTTTTTTTCATTAGTTTATGATGTCCTCGCTGAATGCAATATTTTAGTAATTTGTGTGATGTCACACCGTCGGTTAATTTCTTTTAGTGAAATGGCTGCCGTTTCAATGCTGAACTTTGTCTTCAACTTATACGGATGTAATAGTGGAGAAAATGAGAAACTATTGGTAAATTGCCTAACCAGACAATACTTCCCTAACCCCAGTATGTTCCCACCCATACAGCCATCCTAAATAAACCCCCCTCCTACATTTCTTGTCTTTCAATCAATCAATAAACCCGTAACCTTTCAGGGTCATAGGGGTACCACATTGCCACATACCACATTCAGCACACAGAGTCCTCCAGCGAATTCTATCCTCAGCGATTCGGATGAGTGTGGCAATATCTTGTCCTGTCCATTCCTTGATGTTGTCTGTCCATGCCTTTATTTGCGCTCCTCTGCTTCTTCCACCCTCGACAGTTCCCTGCAGTATTGTTTTTGACAAGGAATCATGCCTGCATACATGTCCGAACCATGCTAATTTTCGTCGTTTCACTATTGAAAGCATTGGTTCCTGAACACCTGCACACATCTCTACTTTATTTCTTACGTACACATTGGTCTTATGTTCCCCATAGGAAATTCGTAGAATTCTTCTGTAGCATTTATACTCGAAAGCATGTAATCTTCTCTTCATGTCCGCAGTGAGTGTCCAACTCTCACAACCATACAACACAGCAGAAAGCACCAGCGACTTATATACATGTAGTTTGATTTTCACTCCAACACTGAAGTTGCTTTTCTAAATCACTGTTTGCCTTGACAAGGACACTAAAACCATCTCCAGCCTTCTTTTTAGTTCTGCTTTGCATTTACCATCGCTGCATATACTGGATCTGAGGTATTTGAAGGTATTCACCACCTCAGGCTTATGTCCATTCATCATGATATTAGTCAGGTTTTCTGTGTCTCTGCTGTTAACCTAGATTTTGCTCTTATCTGTATTGATTTCCATTCCGTACTTGCTGGTAACTATTTCCAACTTTGCTGCTAACTCTTGCAATGCTTGTTCTGACCCAGCTATAAGATCAATATCATCAGCGGAACGCAAGTTGCAAATAGGGCGACCTCAGATCGATATAGACGTGTTGTAATCATGTAATGTCTCTTGTATGATGTGCTCTAAGTATATGTTGAAAAGTGCTGGGGACATTATGCATCCCTGTCGAACTCCCACATTTGTTTTGAAGAACTCTCCAATTGTATTGTTTGACAAGACAGCACTATTTGAATTTTTGGACAGAGCTTCAATAATGTCTATAATTGTGGTGTCAAAATTAAATTTCCTCAGTATGTGCCACATACCATCATGCCAAACACGATCAAAGGCCTTTGTAAAGTCAATGAAATTGTGGTATAGATCACGTTGGTGCTGAATATGTTTTTCAATCAATGTTCGGATGTTAAATAATTGTTCAACAGTGCTTCTGTTTGCTCTGAAGCCAGCTTGTTCTTCTGTAATTATTTCTTCCGACTTGTGTTTTATTCTGTTTAGTAGTATTTTGAGCATCACTTTACTGGAGTGCGTTATAAGCTAATTGTTCTGTAATTCGTACACACTTTCAAATTTACTTTCTTGGGAATTGGTATTATTAGTGATTGTATCCAATCAGTGGGCCATTGTTTTGTGCTCCATATATTGTGGTCATAATATTTACCACATTAATGTCCCCGTATTTCAACAATTCTGTTGGAATGTTGTCTACACCAGGTGACTTCCCTCCTTTCAATGTTCGTATGGCCTCTTTTATTTCATCTACTAGAATTTCTGCATTTCCTATTTCTCTGTTGTTTAGTTCAGAATTCTCTAATATCGTGTAGTCAGGATTACACTTGCAGTTATACAGCTCCTTGCAATACTCTGTCCATCTTTTCACTATATCTGTTGTTTCATTGAGTATCTTTCCGTGTTTGTCTTGTATCGTAGATATCAGTGGTCTTTTTGGTTGTGTTATCTTTCTGAGTATCGTATGCCACCTTACTGTTTCTGCATTAAACACCTTCATTGATGGTTTCGCATTGTTCCTTTAGCTACACTTCTTGTGATTGTTTCATTTTCCTTCTGATGTTTTTGTTTATTTTGCTATATTGCCCTGACATTTCAGGGGCCTCTTTCTTAATCTTTTTCATTTCTCTCCGTTCGTCCCACAATTTCAGGATATCATCTGTTACCCAAGGTTTGTGTGTTATTCTTCTTGTCCCTAGTATTTTTGTTCCTGATTCTAATAAAGTTTCTTTCATGGTTTCTGTGAGAGTTAACATCTTCATTTACAAGGTTTAGAGCTGCACATTTTCCTCCTACTGTTGCTCAAATATCTCTGATATTTCTGGATCTTTCAATTTTTCTAAATTAAATCTTAATCGTGTGCATTTGTTTTGGTATGATTCTTTTTAAGCTTAATTTTGATTGTCAATAGAGCCATATCATGGTCGCTGCCAATGTCTGCTCCTGGAAATGTTCTTGTTTGTGCTTTGTTTATGCTGGACTTTAATTGTTTCTGTGTCTTCTTCTTCGTCTTCTCGTTCAGAGTTTGACATGTCTACACAGCAAGTCCTGTTTTCTTAATAAATGCTGCTGTATTTGAAAGCTCCTCAGTGCTCCCATACATCTTTCTGTGGATATCCATCTCTGTGGGTCAGTGTTCTTCCCTTAACTGGTTTAGTGTATTGTAGTCTTGCAGGATATGCTCAGCTGTCTGTGCTGCCTGCCCACAAAGGCACAATGGTGGTGGGACCAATCTTAGTCTATTTAAGTAGCTGTTTAATCTGTTGTGTCCTGTTCTGAGGAGGAAGATAATAACCTGCTCTGCTCTGTCAAGATAGTGGTAATTGTATTTTGGGTGGTTGACTTTCCTGATGGCTTTGATGATGGTCTTCTTTTCTTGGTAGGTGATTTCTTGGTCTTTTTGTTCCTGTGTTGCTCCATCCTTTGCTAGTCTGTCTGCCTCTTCATTTCCTGGTATGCCACAGTGGGATGGTATCCACTGTAGTACTACCCTTCTTTGGATGCTCTCTTCTCCTATGGCTTTCTTCAGGTCTGGCAGTTTATCGCTGTCAAGGGCTAGTAGGACAGACATAGCATCAGTAAGAAATACCACCTGCTGGCATTGGCTTGTGTTTTGAATTATTTCTGCAGCAATGTTTAAAGCCTGTACTTCTGCAGAGTAGTTGGAGCAGAATATTCCAGTTGGTGAACATGTGGATTCATTTTCTTTTTCTGGATATTTTATGTACACGCCAGCACCTCCATTCTTTACTGCTCTGGTTGCTGATCCGTCGGTATATACTTGTATCCATGCTTCTCTGAGGTACGTATCTTCAATCATGTTGCATACTATTGTTTTCTTTTGAAGATTATTCAGTTCTATCATAGTGTGGTAGTTGTTTATGGTGGCTCTGATAGTGAGATTGTTCGGTTCTGATTGTTTCGGTGTAAGAATGAAATCAATTTGATTATGCATGTCTGCTTTTGGAGCATGCCACATTGTTCTTCAGGAAAGTTTGCGTGGGAATAATGTATTTGCAAGAGTGAGTTTAAATTTATTGGCAAAATCCAATAGTCTTAGTCCTCGTTCATTCGTTTCTCCTGTTCCAAATTTCCCTACTGTACCGGCCCATTGATCATAAGCGTCAGGTCCCACATTTGCGTTCCAGTCGCCTAGTACTATTAATAGATCTTTTTTGGGGATCTCCTTTATTGTGTCTTCTAGTGTTTCGTAAAATGCGTCTATTTCCTCTTCGTCATAATCGGCAGTTGGTGCATAAACTTGAATGATAGTGATGTTTTTGGGTGTAACTGCTACACGTATTGTTATAAGTCTGCTGTTTATATGGGTGCAACTAATGATTTAAAGTTTTGGGACTCGCTGTGTTTCTTTGTGTTCGTGATTACTTGTTTCAATCCCTTCATATCATTAATGAGCAATTACAAAAGGATGCAGGGAACAGGAAACGTATAATCATAGTGAATTTACTATGCTTGTCTCCTCAACATCCTCTGTAGAAGTGAAATGTGGTCAGCACAGGAGATATTGCTAAACAATTTGTATATGCTGTAACTATATAGAATCTTGAAACAGGTGGCAGGACAAAGTTACTAATACTACACTGACAAACTGCCCGCATAGACCATGTTTACTAACACTACACAGACAGACTATGGGGACAAACTGCCCTCATAGACCATGTTTACTAACACTACACTGACTATGGGGACAAACTGCCCGCATAGACCATGTTTACTAACACTACACTGACAGACTATGGGGACAAACTGCCCTCATAGACCATGTTTACTAACACTACACTGACTATGGGGACAAACTGCCCGCATAGACCATGTTTACTAACACTACACTGACAGACTATGGGGACAAACTGCCCTCATAGACCATGTTTACTAACACTACACAGACAGACTATGGGGACAAACTGCCCTCATAGACCATGTTTACTAACACTACACCGACTATGGGGACAAACTGCCCGCATAGACCATGTTTACTAACACTACACTGACAGACTATGGGGACAAACTGCCCTCATAGACCATGTTTACTAACACTACACTGACAGACTATGGGGACAAACTGCCCTCATAGACCATGTTTACTAACACTTCACTGACTATGGGGACAAACTGCCCGCATAGACCATGTTTACTAACACTACACTGACAGACTATGGGGACAAACTGCCCTCATAGACCATGTTTACTAACACTACACTGACAGACTATGGGGACAAACTGCCCTCATAGACCATGTTTACTAACACTACACTGACTATGGGGACAAACTGCCCGCATAGACCATGTTTACTAACACTACACTGACAGACTATGGGGACAAACTGCCCTCATAGACCATGTTTACTAACACTACACAGACAGACTATGGGGATAAACTGCCCTCATAGACCATGTTTACTAACACTACACTGACTATGGGGACAAACTGCCCGCATAGACCATGTTTACTAACACTACACTGACAGACTATGGGGACAAACTGCCCTCATAGACCATGTTTACTAACACTACACAGACAGACTATGGGGACAAACTGCCCTCATAGACCATGTTTACTAACACTACACTGACTATGGGGACAAACTGCCCGCATAGACCATGTTTACTAACACTACACTGACAGACTATGGGGACAAACTGCCCTCATAGACCATGTTTACTAACACTACACAGACAGACTATGGGGACAAACTGCCCTCATAGACCATGGGGACAAACTGCCCGCATAGACCATGTTTACTAACACTACACTGACAGACTATGGGGACAAACTGCCCTCATAGACCATGTTTACTAACACTACACTGACAGACTATGGGGACAAACTGCCCTCATAGACCATGTTTACTAACACTACACTGACAGACTATGGGGACAAACTGCCCTCATAGACCATGTTTACTAACACTACACTGACAGACTATGGGGACAAACTGCCCTCATAGACCATGTTTACTAACACTACACTGACAGACTATGGGGACAAATTGCCCTCATAGACCATGTTTACTAACACTACACTGACTATGGGGACAAACTGCCCGCATAGACCATGTTTACTAACACTACACTGACAGACTATGGGGACAAATTGCCCTCATAGACCATGTTTACTATAACACTACACTGACAGACTATGGGGACAAACTGCCATCATAGACCATGTTTACTAACACTACACTGACAGATTATGGGGACAAACTGCCATCATAGACCATGTGTAGCTGGAGCCCAACAAGGAGGCAAAGAATAGCAAGGATTACTTGTCATGAATACAATTCTGGAGGTGTGGGGTTTGGTGTTATACCCTCATAAGTCTTCACTACAACCACGAGCAGGATTACGATGGAGATAAAGGCTGTGACAGAGGCACTGTCATGTCTGACGTCCCAGAACTATTCTCATGCATACATATTTAGTGACTCGATGAACATGACCCGCACAGTTGAAACCGGAACACCGCCGAAGACGGATGTGTCGGGCAATTGACGCAAATAAAACGGCGACACAACGCATTTCCATTTTATGGACTACATCCTTCTGGAAATCTAACATGACCATGGTCCTGCTACAAGAGATATCCAGTGGGAGTTTGAGAATGAACGCTGAAGAAGAAGATGAAGAAACCGGAACTGTCAGTGGGTATAGTTATCTATGACCATAGAGATTACCTTTGTATTTGTGCCAGGACATGGTGGTAATGTGCAGGCTGGTACATTTGCGAGCTCAGTCAGTAGATCGACCTGACATAATTAATACGTTACGGGACATCGTCCGCTCAGGATATTTTATAAAGTGTGAATCATGGTTTGTTCTCAAGACTGCGCAAGATTGGAGTAGATCGGAGCAGTCCGTAAAGAGAAACAATACATATACGAAGCAACTGATAAATGAGATTCGAACTGGCATTGTCATCCTACACGGATTGATTTACTAAGACGGGCACAGGAGCAAATACGGACTTGTCTGATGTGTCCCGATGATAACTTAGTCATAACTCATCTCAGTCAAATTGATGCAAACAAAAATTGAAGTCAGAGTGTGTTAGGCCGAAGGATGTAGATGTTGCAGCCATGTCGTAAACAATAACAAAGCATTCTGCACCACATTCTGGTAACACGCAGGAGTTTAAAAGACAAAGCGGTACTATGATCCCGGTCCAACCCTGGTTGTTCCAATTAGTGCCTACCTGTTGGATTATTTCCCTTGCCTATGTTTATTAGTTTATGTTTATCCTTTATTAATTTAAATATAATTATAGTTAGGGTTAGCATTAGTTATGTAAAGCAACTACACCTAACACCTAACCTTAAAAAATAAATATTTCAATTAATTATTTATTTATATAATATTTAGGTAAACTAGCCACAAAATACGTAGGTTAGCACAAATTGGAAACAAGAATGAAAACGGGGGTTGGACTGCGACCATAGTGCCGAAAAAGTTACAATAGATATTGACTAAACAAAACTCTGGCGGAGGTGCGGACCGCCCTGGGCGGCATCATCGGGAGGGCGGAAAATTTTGAAATAAATATTTTCGTCCAGTCTTTTACAATTACTGACTTATTTTTTTAAATGTTACTTTTAGTCAATTCGGCAATTTACTTGTAGTCATATCTCTTGTCACCGCCCGTGTGTTGCCGGGGCCCGAAAGGGAAGCAAAGAATAGCAACACTGTTTACCTTCCATGCATGTCGTAAAAGGCGACTAAGGAGGTTATGGAATGGAGTTGGTTATCCCATATAGGGTCAGTGACCCAAGCCATGCTGAAGTCAGATGTGTCAGGCCGAAAGGTGCAGATATCGCAGCAATGCTGTAAACCATTACACAACGCATTCCGTTCTCCGGACTACATCCTGCTATCCTACAATCTGCAGGAGTTTGAGATCGAACGCAGGAGAAGAAGATATCTCTAGTCAACTTTATTCCCTCAACACTTACCTACCTTCAAGTAAGGTCTTCAACAAGGTATGTATATATATCCAAAGTATTTAATTTGATTACATTTCCTTTAATAGTTCTTTTGTTTCATGTGCAGTTTTGTCAGAACTTCTTTGTTTTCTTCTCTTTCATGAAGTTCTCACTATTCGAAGAGTGTGTAGCATGCTCATTTCCCGTCTCCGTACTACGTCCCTCTAATCTGGAGTTTAAGAACAAATACAGAATAAGAGATTATTAACTCACGAGTTAAACAATAACAAGTCATTACTGACAAATCAAACAATTGGACATTTTAAGGTTACCAATAACTTTAATAATATGCATTATGAGAATGCATCGCGAAAAATTGCCCTTACACAAGTATATAACCAAATGAGATCAGGGTACAAAGCCAGAGGAAGACCACGGAAAAGATGGATAGAAAACTTCAGGACATCCTGAACAGACAGGGTCATAGCACAGCCGAGGCCTCACATCTGGCTTTAGAACGCAAGCTGGAGCTTCAATCACCCCTACGCTTAACGACAAGAGTGGATAATAAAACACCTGGGGAAAGACAACAAATAACTTTATCTGATTTGTTTTGATTCAAATGCTTGCGATTGATTGTATATTTTTATTTTCAACATGGCGGATCGCGAAATAAACAAAGTAGTAACCAGTATTTACCGACAAGGAATATTTGCAAATAAGGTTGCTATAGTAACGGGAGGAGGCACTGGTATAGGGAAAACAATTGCACAAGAATTGTTATTTCTTGGTAGGTTAATAATATTTATCTTAAAGTTTGTATCCTTTTCTTTTGCCATTTACAGCGATGCCACTTTAATTAATGCTACTTTTATGAACTTTGACCCGTGGTTTGAGAAATAGTGGTACTACTGGTAGGCCTATCTCAGTGAGCATGTCTTATATAATTAGACAGTCCAGTGCTCTCAGGCACTGAACCCTTTTCCATCTGTGAGTATGGTTCCGACAGGCCCCATATGCCATGTTTACACTCAGCATTGGCTTAGTATATGAGTCCCATAATGCTGTTTACATTATCATTTGTAAATGCTGTTACATAAAATGTATAGGTGAAACTGGCAAGAGACTAAGTGACCAGTTTCTGCCAACATCTTCTTACCATTAACCATATATTGTTTACTCCTGTTGCTATGCATTTCAATGGCTCTGATCACCTTGGTGCCCATGATATCATATCACTGTAATAAAATCTTGCTTCACTGATGATAGAGCTTGTTATACCCTAGAAAGTCATTATATGTTATAGTATGGTACCCTTAAGCCATTTGCCCTTAATAAAAATAATCCGTTATTTATATTGGGAGAGAGGGGGGGGGGTAGAACCTTTGTAAGTAATGTTCCTTTTATTTTAAGTTTTAGTTTTTTTGTTTTGTTCTCATTCCCCATGTTTTTACTATGCATATTAACTATGAAGTGTATACCAGGATCTCCAAGGCAAGCAGCACGTTTTGCAGATTGTACATACATATATGGCATAAAAATAGCATTAACCTAAAGACTAAGCTTAAAATTTACAGAGCAGTCATATTTCCATTGCTGTTATATGATGGTGAAATGTGAGGAAGCTCAATCACTTTTCACACAATTTGTCTCAGAAACATTGTGAACATCATATTCCAAGGCAGCATTCCGGATACCACTGTCCTTGTTGATTTGGTATCCCTAGCTTTGATACTATCCTGATGCAGACACAGATTCATTGTGCAGGTTATGTGGTAAGTATGCCTGATCATCGCTTGCCAATGATACTTCTCTATGGTGAACTGCAGAAAGGCATACACTCTCAAAGTGACTTAAAAACGTGCTGCAAGGACTCATTGAAGTCCTCACCGAAAGCCTTTGAACTAGACCAAGACACATGGAAAGAATTAGCATAAAATAGACCTACATTGCGCTCCACAGTAAAAAAAATCAGCAGCAGCTTATGAGAAAAGGAGAGATGCAACAGCTCAACAACAGAGAGTAGCTAAAAGTCACAGGTTGAAAAAAAAAACAACCATCACATGTGGTCATCACATGCCCGAACTATCTTCAGGTATTTGCAGCCTGAATAGGTCATCTTATTAGCCATCTGTGAACTCATAGTCAAGGATATAACTCTAAACTGAATTTCAAAAGTCGATGTAACAAATGGTCATGATCAATTGTGATGGACAAACAGCAATACTATAATACATAAGATTTATAGTACATCATTATTACCTTAGATGTCTCTGTTATTAAATATGTGCATTCTAGTCCATTTGTGATATTAATTTTACTATTTTTCACTGTTTATCATGTATTTTGCTTGATAAAAACTTTGTGGTTGAAATGTTGATTTGTCTGTCGTGCATATTGTAATTTGAATATTTTCATAGCTGTTAGTCAGATGTTCATTCACTGTAAAACTGAACTACTTTGCGTTTTTTAGATGTTCATTCATTGTAAAACTGAACTACTTTGTGTTTTTAGTCAGATGTTCATTCACTGTAAAACTGAACTACTTTGTGTTTTTTAGATGTTCATTCATTGTAAAACTGAACTACTTTGTGTTTTTAGTCAGATGTCCATTCACTGTAAAACTGAACTACTTTGCGTTTTTTAGATGTTCATTCATTGTAAAACTGAACTACTTTGTGTTTTTTAGTCAGATGTTCATTCACTGTAAAACTGAACTACTTTGTGTTTTTTAGTCAGATGTCCATTCACTGTAAAACTGAACTACTTTGTGTTTTTTTAGTCAGATGTTCATTCACTGTAAAACTGAACTACTTTGCATTTTTTAGATGTTCATTCATTGTAAAACTGAACTACTTTGTGTTTTTTAGTCAGATGTCCATTCACTGTAAAACTGAACTACTTTGTGTTTTTTAGTCAGATGTTCATTCACTGTAAAACTGAACTACTTTGTGTTTTTTAGTCAGATGTTCATTCACTGTAAAACTGCGCTACTTTGTGTTTTTTAGTCAGATGTTCATTCACTGTAAAACTGAACTACTTTGTGTTTTTTAGTCAGATGTCCATTCACTGTAAAACTGAACTACTTTGTGTTTTTTAGTCAGATGTTCATTCACTGTAAAACTGAACTACTTTGTGTTTTTTAGTCAGATGTTCATTCACTGTAAAACTGAACTACTTTGTGTTCTCCATAAGTAATATTGTTATAATCTTACTGCAGTTTCACTAATTATTAACAGTCTGTGATGTGATAATTAATAATTTGTTAACAGGCTGCAATGTGATGATTGATCATTTGTTAACAGGCTGCAATGTGATGATTGATCATTTGTTAACAGGCTGCAATGTGATGATTGATCATTTGTTAACAGGCTGCAATGTGATGATTGATCATTTGTTAACAGGCTGCAATGTGATGATTGCTTCCAGGAAAAAGGACAGGCTTGAAAGTACAGCAACTGAGATCAGGAGATGGATGCTGGATTCTAGATGTCATGCCAGACTTGAGCTCATGCAGTGTAATATAAGGCATGAAGATGAGGTTTGCTGTCTTTAATATTTGTTTGCTATCTCATGTTTTAATAGTGTACTCATATGGTGAGAGTTCTGCTGCATCTTGATGGCGTAATCAGATGGTTAGTGTAGTCATGCATTGTGATGGTTAGCATCATATCATTTGAAAGTCAAGTGATTAAGTCTCCTCTTTGATAATGTTACTGATTTCTTGATTCGTGATTAGAAACTGGCCTCACAGCACACATGGGGCATTCCCATAAGTGCTCCTCCTTCTGTTCCAGCAGACGTCCGACTCGATGGTGTTTCAAGTCTAATGTCGTCGAAACAGATGTCGACATCAGGGCACAACTCTGGTCCTTGCGACAGGTTTCTTTGTTGTTCCGCTCACTCACACCGTGCCCGCAACTAATTCAAGCACAACGTCAAGGAACAACATGGTAACTGTTATCGAAGGTTACGACTACGGGATTGTATAGATGACGTGCCATGAAGCTTCTATAAGAAGATAACCTCAATATAACGGCATGTCATCTTAACTACTGATTTCTACGAACCAGTTAATCATTTTTAAAGGTGTGTTTACTGAAGTATGGTTACTTATTTCTATTCAGGTGAAAAATCTAATTTCTGTTGTTCTTGAGACATTTGGGAGGCTAGATTTTCTCATCAACAATGGTGGAGGTCAGTTTGTAAGCAGAGCTGAGGATATCAGACTGAAAGGCTGGAATGCTGTAGTGGAAACAAACCTAACTGGTACATTCTTGATGTGTCGAGAAGGTAGAAAATTAATGATCTAGTTTCTGTTTGAAATTTATTGTATCTTCATTTTTTGCTTCCAATTATATTTTTTGTTAGTATGTTAGCATTTTTGATTTGATTTGACTTTAGCCAGAACTAAAGGTTCTTAGTTTCTTTCAGCAGTTTGTGATGGCATACTATTAGTTCTTATATGTCATAGATTATACATCTTATGCATCAGGTTAACTCATGCATAATGTCATATCAGTCTTGAGATCATTTTTTAGAAAATTGCTTCTCAACTAGGAATGCCACTCTGAGGGTGTCCTGGAAATTCTAAGACACCGTAGAACTTATTTGAACTGCTATTAATATTAGGTAATCAATTCATGCCAAAATTGGATGTGCATAGTTGAAGGTAAAGTAAGACAGACAGAGGAAGACAAATTATATATTGGATATTGGATGAAAACAATGAAATGATAATTAGTTGAAAAGCATACTTGAAAGTAAAGTAAAACAGGAAAATAATGAAAGAAGGTGGTAGGAAGTATCACAAAATGGGTACATTTCAGCTGCTTACCATTGAAACAAGTGTTTTGTAAACTTGTTGCAGTTGGTGAAGAGATGAAAACTCATATGATTTGATTTAGGGTCACATTTTAAAGCCATTTGTCTTGTGCCCAAGAGGTCCCAAGTTTGATCCTTGGTCTTGATGTCTGGTTTAAAAGTATATTTTTAAAAACATTTCTGGGGATTATTTTAAGGCTAAAGAGTTGAGTGGTATGTGTGGTAGATGACAGGTCACTTTGTTGCGAAGGACAGAGTAATGTGGAGAAACTTGTGTATAATGAAGTCAATCCTCTATACCTTTATGGATGTGAAGCATGAATGATAAAACAAAAGAGCTCAAGATGAGCTGGAGGCAACTGAAATGTGGTTTTTGAGAAGATTGATAAAAATTCCATGGACAGTCAAGAAAACTGACATAGAAGTCCTCAAAGATGCTGAAGTAGAAAGTAAAAATTAAAAGCAGACAGTCAAGATTCTTAGGACATGTGTTGAGGAAAACAAAATTTGAACATTTAATAATCACTGGAAAGATCAAGGGGAGAAGAGACAGGAAGAGATAGAGGGAAGTTGCTGGATGAATTGTCACAAAATATAATGAGGTTTTTAACGTAAGAGATGTAGAGTTTTGAATAAGCATGGTCGCTTATGTCCCTCGGCATGGCGTTTGATTGATTTAAATCTAAATATCTTTTATGTGCTGAAATAATTTTGTTTACCAACATCAAACAGATTTTGTTTTAACTTATTTCCTTTTATTTGTTTCTTTCAAGCATATAATCAGTGGATGAAGGACCATGGTGGAGTGATTGTTAACATAATCATGGATATGTGGAAGGGTTATCCACTTATGAGGTTAGATATATCACACTAAACAAGGTTATCCACTAATTAGATACAATTTGTTTTCACAGATTGTGAAATTTGTTTTCACAGATTTTGCAAACACTGATTGGCTAAATAGTTTTTATTAAACCCAAAACAAATTTATTGGCATTCTTTACATTAAAAAAAAATATGTAATTACTAAACTGAAATGCAGAACTATTGCAACTTTTCTGTAAACTGCTACAGATTAGGAAACTACAATGATTGTATCTTTCTGAATAATTACCATTGTGTGCTGTGCCGGCTGCTGTAGGAGATCATTAAATTTTCATAATACTCTATTTGCAGTAATGTTCATCAGCTGCACTGATGATTTTACTATTTGCAGTAATGTTCATCAGCTGCACTGATGACTTTAATATTAGCAGTAATTTTCATCAGCTCCACTAATGACTTTACTATTAGCAGTAATGTTCATCAGCTCCACTGATGACTCTCTACTAAAGAAACCATGATTTCAGAATATCTATAATTTTCTCTCTGTTACTTTTGTGTTGCCGACTAGAATAAAAATTTCATAATTTGTATTACCTTAATATTGCAGAATTTTTATTTTGTTGTGCAAATTGTGGAATTGTGATTTTGTTTTATGGAATGTTCATTTTATGTGGGGAATCTTGGTTTTGCTTTGTAAAATGTTATTTTCTTTCATTGAATTGATGTTTTTTGGAATGATTTTTTTATTTGAATGAATTGTTATTTCTTTGGTAGTCATTCTGGAGCAGCAAGGGCTGCAGTGGACAATCTAACAAAATCTTTGGCCTTGGAGTGGGTTCACAACAAAGTCAGGGTCAACAGTGTTGCTCCGGTAAATATGGTGAAGAATGATGTGTCCTAAGAAATGTCATTCTTGGAGATACGATTTGAAAAGTATTTTAAATGCATAGAAATAAAGACAAATACAAAATCTTAACAAACTTATACAAGGATGAGGTTATATGTTAAGTGATGATACTTTATTTGATAAAATAGATGGAATGAAGAGATGGCAGAATATGTAGAAAAGATATTTGGTAATCTCTTAAACATTAACCTTAGGCATGCTGTGTTTACAATTACGCAATTTCTCTCCTGCCGCTGACTGCCGCAGAATTGGTTTTTGGAAATGTTACGCAATCGTCAGTGGCTGTTTTGAAATCGTGATAACTTTTTTTGTTGTTACAGATATTTAAATAATATTTGCACATATAAATAAAGAATTAAATTCTGCATATGTTGGTGTAAGTTTTGCTTGTATGTGTGTGATACAAGATGTATGAGAAAGTGATAAAGACAGATTTATACCTATCTAGATCTAAGCGTACCGTATTTTTGATCGATTGACAGCTGTGTAATCTGTTGACTATTATATATTTTACATAATGGAAACATTGTGGCATATTTTAAATAATGAATATGAAGAACTTACCTCTCAAGTTGTTCACTTTTCTAGCTGAATAAATTATGCTTTCACTGAATATATGATGCAAGAGAAGTATAATAAACTTGATTCACTGTCATTTCACTTCGCCGCGATACTGATAACTATACATTGTTCCGATTTCCATTTCAAAATCAATTGAAATTGTATTCCTGCCATTAATAAAATTTTCTTCTCAATGTTGCCACAACATTCTGTCAAAATGTAACAGATCTCGATTTTTTTATTTGGTTTTCGGTTTAGCGAACCTGGCGGTGGATTTCACCTTACGAAATCAAGACATGACACAATTCGGCAGAATGCACCACCCGAATTGTAAACACAGCGTGCTAAAGGTTAATCTTCTTCTGCGTTCATTCTCAAACTCCTGCAGATTATCAGGATGTAGTCTGGAGAATGGAATGCATTTTGTCATGGTTTACAGCTTTGTTGAGATTTCTGAAAGAGTTGAGAGTGCTGGGATCTCATGCATGACCAAGAGTAAGGGAAACAGCTGCAAATAAATGTTGCAATGCTAAGAACAATATCAAAGAACAACAATGACTGGAGTACTGGTCCTAAATAAAGGTTGCCTTGTAGGAAGATAAAGGAAGATCACAGACTAGAGTAGTAGTCCCAAACGAAAGTATCGTGTTGGAAGATAAAGGAAGACCACCGACTGTGAGTAGTAGTCCCAAATGAAAGTTGCTGTGTAGGATGATAAAGGAAGACCACTGACTGGGAGTAGTAGTCCCAAATGAAAGTTGCTGTGTTGGAAGATAAAGGAAGACCACTGACTGTGAGTAGTAGTCCCAAATGAAAGTTGCTGTGTTGGAAGATAAAGGAAGACCACTGACTGTGAGTAGTAATCCCAAATGAAATTTGCTGTGTAGGAAGACCAAAGACTGGAGTAGTACAGTACTCACAAATAAAGGTTGCCTTGAAGGAAGATCAAGGATGACCAGACTGAAATAGTAGTTCTAAATAAAAGTTGGCTTTCAGGAAGCTCTCCCTGGCATAGGGATTAAATCATTTGTTTTTACTCAAGAGGTATAATCGTGAGTTCGATTCTATGTAGAATACCTTGTTTATAGTGCATTTTTTTTAGAGATCTCTGTAGATATAGCGTGAAGCTAGATTTTTACGTATTATGAGAGGTATTCTTGGCAGACAGTGTGCCACTTCATTGAGAGGACTGGAGTAAATATGGGGAAACATGAGAGCAAGTCAATCCTCTATGCATTGTGATATCTTATTTTACTGTGCACCAGAAGTCACAAAAGATACAGCGGCAAAAACTGTTTTTATAAGATACAAATATTTTATATTATATACACATCAGTATATTTAACAAGAATATGCTATGTATGTTTGCTTAACTGTTAGTTTTTGAAAATATTTTTCATTTAGGGAAGCTCTATATTCTCAGAAACAGCAGCTGCTAATTATGGGGACATGCACGTCTTTAATGAAACCATTCCTAGAATTCCAATGAAGCGACTCGGTTCTGTACAAGAGGTATGTAAGAAATATATTTCAGCAGTTGACAACTTGGCTAAGGTACCTGGTTATATTTCAGCTGCACACAGTTGGGCCATCCAAAAATTATAGTTTTACTGAATGTAAAAAGGTTAGGTAGAAAATCACATTCGCCAAAAAATGTTGAGTTGATACGTCATCCTGAATAGGATATATGAACTGTAGTAGTCTTTCTGTTACAATCCTCACCTTCATTGTTAGCAGTTATGGTGGTGCAGTTTATATGATGTTCATACAATACTCTTCAGATCGCCTTTGACAAGAAGATCATAATACATATAGCTATTTACCAAATGTGAAATGATGATTATTTTCATCATTGTTTCATTGTTATGACATCACTACATTTCTGTTGTCAGGTCTCTGCTGCAGTTTGTTTCCTTCTATCTCCATCAGCTGCATTTATTACAGGTGAAACAATAAAAGTGGACGGTGGTCAAAGTATATACACCACACCGTCGTATAATGTGCCTGGTAAGTAAAAATAGCTGAACATTTGATTATGTCAGAATAGAATATAGATTATTTTTTATACGGCCATCTAAAACAAACTAGATTGTTGTTGTCGTTACTGTTATTACTGTCAGTAAGGCAATAGAATAGATTTGAACGTAGTCTTTTCAGTTGACACCGATTAGCCTGAAAACTATCAGCTGAAAGGACCAGGTACATATCTTATCTACTTTCTGATCTGTTCAAATTTATTTTAAGCTTCCTAATAGTCTTCGTCTTACATTCACTTAAATATATCTATATCTGTTATTGTGTCTCCTTAATAAAATTAACCATTATTTGCAGCACATATAGGGGTCTGTATATCTTTGATTCTAGTGTTGATTCTATGGGCCAGTATGTTTTTCTTATCATCTCATATTCAGGATAATTTTGATGTTTATGTTCTGCATGTTTGTTCACATGTAATAATAATATTTATTGTATAATAGTATTCCTAATATTTATTGTTAGTTAGAACTTTATTATTGTTAGAATTTCTATTATTGTCAGAAATTTTATTTTTGTTATATATTCTAATATTGTTATCTAGAACATCTATTATTGTTAGTTAGAACTTTTATTAGCTTTAGTTAGAACTTCCATTATTGTTAGTTAGAATTTCTATTATTGTTGGAATTTCTATTATTGTTAGTTGAAACTGCTATTATTGTTAGGACGTATATTATTGTGTTTTAATTTACATTATTGTTGGAATTTCTATTATTGTTAGTTAGAATTTCTATTATTGTTAGTTAGAATTTCTATTATTGTTAGTTAGAATTTCTATTATTGTTAGTTAGAATTTCTATTATTGTTAGTTAGAATTTCTATTATTGTTAGTTAGAATTTCTATTATTGTTAGTTAGAATTTCTATTATTGTTAGTTAGAATTTCTATTATTGTTAGTTAGAATTTCTATTATTGTTAGTTAGAATTTCTATTATTGTTAGTTAGAATTTCTATTATTGTTAGTTAGAATTTCTATTATTGTTAGTTAGAATTTCTGTTTTCGTAAGTTAGAATTTCCATTATTGTTGGAATTTCTATTATTGTTAGTTAGAATTTCTATTATTAGTTAGAATTTCTGTTATTGTAAGTTATAATTTCCATTATTGTTGGATTTCTATTATTGTTTGTTAGAATTTCTATTATTGTTACCGGGGTAGTTAGAACTCTTATTATTGTTAGTTAGAATTTCTGTTATTGTAAATTACAACAATATTTTGTTATTGTCTGTTAGAACATTTTCATTGTGTTAATTCTCAAACTCCTACTGGTTAAGAGGATGTAGTATAGAGAATGGAAAGCGTTGTGTCATGGTTTACAGCTAGACTGTGATATCTTTTGAAAGTGATGGAGCATGTATTAGGAACCCAAAAATGCTGTCAATCCACTATGTCTTTTCAACCTTTCTTTCCATCTTTATGTTGTGTGCAACAGGAAGGACATTGTAATTTCTGTATATATTTGTTTGTTGGGCAAGGACACTATAGTGGATGAGATTGTTATTAAGAGATTGTGTAAGTTTGGATTTGCCCGAGAGGAGAGTAGAGGGGATGATTCATGGGTAGGACTAGGAAAAATACAATCAACATGCCATGGGAACTATCAGCATTTATACCCCTCGCCATCTGCTGAAAGAGACGGGATACTTATGGGGATGTCCAGAGTGTACTGTCGTTGGTTAGAATAATCACTAATTATGTTGTGTGTATGATGTATTTTTCCAAGACATATGACTGAAAAAATTGTACATCTCTTTTTAGATTACAGACCAGATCCAGCCTACACATGGGAGACTGACTTGAAGGAACAGCAACAGGTAGACAAAGTACAGACACTATTAAAATCAAATCTGTGAGAATGTTTAAAAAAACAAAAATTGTATCTGTGAACTTCCAGAAGATTGTTCTGTACTTCAGCCCAAGAGAAGATAACAGTTTGCATTTTTCACAACTGTTGAGGTGCATTGGGGAATACATTGTGAGGTTTTTTTTATTTGACAAAAAGTAAACTTAGAGAAGATCATTTCAGAACAAGTTAATCTCTCAATTCCATATTGTTACCTTAAATTCTGTATAAGAATATTTTTGCTGAAGAATAATGCAGCATATTTGGTGCTTTCCTGTTAAGTGGGCACTCATATTTGTGTTTTTATATAACAGAATCAAAATCAAACTGTATAGGTCGCTGGTGCTTTCCGTTGTGTTGTACGGTTGTGAGAGTTGGACACTCACTGTGGACATGGAGAGAAGATTACAGGCTTTCGAGTATAAATGCTACAGAAGAATTCTACGAATTTCCTATAGGGAACATAAGACCAATGTGTACGTAAGAAATAAAGTAGAGATGTGTGCAGGTGTCCAGGAGCCATTGCTTTCAATAGTGAAACGACGAAAACTAGCATAGTTCGGACATGTATGCAGGCACGATTCCTTGTCAAAAACAATACTGCAGGTAACTGTCGAGGGTGGAAGAAGCAGAGGAGGACAAATAAAGACATGGACAGAGAACATCAAGGAATGGACAGGGCTAGATATTTCCACACTCATCCGCATCACTGAGGATAGAATTAGCTGGAGGACTCTGTGTGCTGAAGCTTCCAATGTGGTACCCCTATGACCCTGAAGGGTTATGGGTTTTATTGATATTGATTGATAACAGAATCATGTTTTTTTAATAAACCATTTTTAACAACAGCCCATGTAAAATATGACATCATTTTCATTCACAAAACAATTGTGTCTCTGGTTGTTGCTTCCTGATTATTGTCTACTAAAGATATATTATATAAATAAAAACGCATTAGTTTGATTGATCTTTTTCTGAGTTGATCGCTTCCACTTATTTTTGTATTCTTAATTGTTCCCTTTTTCCCTTTGTTATGCTAAGTTTTGTTTCACATTACAATTTGTTTCATTAAATGTTATTACCTGCTTAACAGGAAAGTATCATATATTTCATGAAGCCTCAACATATTATTATGTACAAAATACAAATATGTGTCCCTCTGGAAAGATTTGAAGACTTACAACCAACAATTGACTGGGGCATTCAGCTTTATACGCCCATATATGGTTGATGGACTGATGAGCTAAACAATTATGGAAATTTCCCAGTGTGTCAAGAATTATAACAGCAGGGAGAGCATCATCAGTGTAATTTCTGTTCTTGTTGTGTGATTTGGAGGAGTTTTAAAATTGATATGTTTTACATGCTTGATGAGACTGGATATTCAATTTTAAAATTGATATGTTTTACGTGCTTGATGAGACTGGATATTCAATTTTAAAATTGATATGTTTTACGTGCTTGATGAGACTGAATATTCAATTTTAAAATTGATATGTTTTACATGCTTGATGAGACTGGATATTCAATTTTAAAATTGATATGTTTTACGTGCTTGATGAGACTGGATATTCAATTTTAAAATTGATATGTTTTATGTGCTTGATGAGACTGGATATTCAATTTACTCTTATTAATTTTCAAGTCCAGCTCTGTGGCAGAGTGGTACAGAGCATGTCTCAGACAGCCAAGGCACCAAGTTCAATCCCTGCTGCAGACATTTATTCTTCTGGACTATTTAGAAAGCAATAGCAACCTATTGAGTGTATTTATATTGTCTAGAAATCACTGCAGCTAAAGAATGCTAGGGTGATGGCTAAATCATGAATAAGATATGCTACCAAACTGATCAGGTTACTTTTAATCAATGACACTTGCACATGGGAGCTCAGAGTTGATCAGTCATCTCCTTCACGACTGAGTGCTAAACTACTTACTTAGAGCATGATTTAGATCTATTGCAGACAACCTTAGATGGGGAGATGTTACTTGATCTGATAAGACAAGATATAGAAAATATTGGAGATATCTCACAGCAAACCTTTGATATGGAGTTGTTACTTGGTATGATCAGACAAGAGACAGTAGTTGTTGATGGCCAATTGCTGCTGAGTAGTTCTACTCTTGGCTGCTAAATGCCATTCTTAAAAACATGCAGATCTTTGGAAGTTGACTTAGTGATTCATACAGTTAGTTATTGACTGTTGAGGGTGTCTGTAAAATGTTTTGTCCTGTCAACAAAAGACAGGAGATAGAGATCTTTCACAGCAAATCTTTAATGTGGAGATGGTACTTGATCTGATCAGACAAGAAACAGAGAATGTTGGAGATCTTTTACAGCAAATTTTTAATGTGGAGATGGTATTTAAACAAAATTTTCTGACCAAGTGCAGTGACTGCTCGTGGCGCATCATAGCGCAGTGGTTAGTGAATTGGCTTCGCATATGAGTGGTCCTGGGTTCATTCCCCAGTTAAGGCGGGAATGTTTTTCAGACCGCAACGACTCCTGGGTCAACCCAGCCTTAATTGGGTACCAGATTAATCCGGGAAGTAAAGACTGTGAGGGAGAGGAGATGGCTACCACCCTGATATAGCAGAGCCACTGAAATGTGAGATCGCTAGCATCACACCCCTATGGCATTAATAAATGCTACAGGTGAACTTTACTTTACTTAATGACTGCTCTTTAGTGACTTTGCTACAACAGTGTCCACCATGAAGTGACTGCTCTTTAGTAACTTTGCTACAACAGTGTCCACCATGAAGTGACTGCTCTTTAGTAACTTTGCTACAACAATATCCATCATGAAATGACTGCTCTTTAGTAACTTTGCTACAACAGTGTCCACCATGAAGTGACTGCTCTTTAGTAACTTTGCCACAACAATATCCATCATGAAATGACTGCTCTTTAGTAACTTTGCTACAAATATATATATCCATCATGAAATGACTGCTCTTTAGTAACTTTGCTACAACAATGTCCACCATGAAGAGAAAGGTTGAAAAGGTATGCAGTAAGTAGATGCTTTTGGTAGAAACTAAGATAAATATCACTGAGAAGCATAAACAAGATATGTGAATGATCAATATTACAATATTTGATAACAAGTTTACATGAAATTGTTGATATGTTTGTGAGTGTTAACAATACATAGGCCTACACAAAGAAAAAAATATTTCAATGAGTAAACATACAGCAGTAATTCTGTTGGTGATGGTGAAAGTTGTCCTACACATTAATCCTCCTTTCTGTTGTTTCTATCCAAGCAGTCAGGATTAATAAATATGATTGTTTTATATTATATATACCATTGAAGATGGATGTGTTGGGCCATTGGTGCAAATAAAATGGCAACACAACGCATTTCCATTCTCTGGACTACATTCAACTGGAAATCTTGTAGGACCATTGTCCTGTTACAAGAGAAATCCAGCGGGAGTTTGAGAGTGAACGATGAAGAAGAAGAAGATATTATATATTAATACATGTACGTATCATACAACATAAGCAGGTATGTACATGTACTGTGTTTTTTTATGACTCATTTTCATTTTTTAATATGAAAATATGTACTTGTATCTTTTTATGTGTAATGAACCATCTGAGATTCTGTTATTTCTTATGGTGAAATTTGTTTTGATGTAGGAGTGCTTCAATTTATGAGAAAGTTTCCAGAATGAATTATGCCTACGATCCGATGTTTTACTGTCTTTGAATGCTGCTTTGATGATCCAAGAGATATTGTGAATTGTTGTTCCTGACAGTTACTTTTGTATCTAGACATCAGTTGTATGTGAAATATTTATTCAGAATTTATTCAGAATGTACTCAAGGACTTTCATAACATTTTGTTTTTAGTTTGATAAACTACATTTCTATAGACTGTGCTGTTTATGTGTTTCTTGAGTACATGAAGAAATGATGTTTATGTTTATACTATACATAGACCCCCCACTAGTAAGTAGCTTCTTCACAAGGCATTGCACGTCGCAAATAGCTGTAGTCTCCTGGGGATGAAATAGGTAGATTGTCTATTGTTTGTTCCCAGGTGAATGATGGTTGGTTGTATTCAGACTTGCTGTTAAGTGTAGGTGTTTAAGCTTCAGCTGTAGTTCTAAGGCCAGGTGATTCGCCTTTGTTGCATTAAGTCCATGTTTGTTCAAGGCTATCTTTATGTTTTATATCCACTGTTTTTTAGTCTACCTTTGGCTTCATGTACGGATATTTTTGTGTTATATGCTGTTATTGGTATTGGGTTTGTGTTCATTCTCATAAGGTGACAGAACCATTTTACTTGCTGTTTTTCAATATGCTCAATACATGATATTATACCAACTCTTTTCCTAATTTCTTCATTTCTTATTTTATCTAGTTTAGTAACCATTGCAGCTTTTCTCAGACAAATAGGTAGATAAATATTAAAAAAAGTATAAAATAGTTTAAATAGGTTTTACAGAGACTCAACAACAGAACAAAATGAACCTTTGATCAAAAGGTCTTGATCAAGATAGGAACAAACAAAGAGTTGAGCATCAGTATAAAAGTCAACACCAACCACTTTCTTTATGAGGTATGAAAGAAAGCTCTAGAGAGACCACCTCATTTCACATAAGAAGTTCAAGCTAATCACTTGGATTTCCTTGAGTTTGAAAGAAATAAAAACGTTAACCCATAGCATTTATTAATGCCGTAGGGGTGTGAGATGTTAACGATATCACATTTCAGTGGCTGGGCTATATGAGGGTGGTAGCCTTCTTTTCTCTCTTACAGTCTTTACTTCCCAGACTAATCTTGTATGTACTTTTTGGACTAATCTGGGAGCTGTTAATATCTGAAAAAATGTGTGCCTTAACTGTGGAATTAACCCAGAACCACTCATATGCGAAGCCAGTGCGCTAACCACTGCGCTGTGTGGGCTCCTAAAAGAAACATATCTGTAGATCTGTGTGTTAACTCTTCAGGAGCTGATGATCAAATTAAAAAATTAATCATGATCAGAATGGAAATGCCAAGTATGTACACATTTTTTTGGACACCTTGGATACCGCCATAGTTACATATGTCAGGACATTGGCATAAATACAACGACGACACAATGCATTTCTTTTACCTGGTGAAAATCTAGTAGGGCAATTTTTCTGCTACAAGAGAGATTCAATGGTGTCAATACTGCTAATAAGGAGATCCATAGTCTATATATTGCAGGGCCTGGGGCTGTAGATACAACTTTGCTAAGGAGGGTGGAGGTGGTATTTACTAAAAGCTATTTTAAAGAAAGCTAATCATCTCATTTTAGTTAAAGTTTTTGCATGTTTTCTTTAAAGAAATCCATTTAAAGATGAGGGGGGGGGGGTTGGAGGTAAAGTGTTTTACATACAATTTTACTTGCTGCCCAGTACTAAAAGTCATGCACTCTTTCCCTTAGTGGTGTGGGGAGGGAGAGGTTGTTGGGTTGTTGACAGTACAGCCATCCCCCTCTTTGTTTTTTGTGTGTGGTCGGACACAAGAGAAATACAATCTCCACTTCCTACACAATGATATCACTGGGTGCAATTTCCTCTGACATGTACCACGAATGTACAATCTCCACTTCCAGCACAATTATTGTACAATTTCCACTGATGGGTACCTTGTGATTCAAGATTCACTGTCTGGTACAGTTATAATATAGTCTTCACTATCTGGTACAAGGAAAGTATAGTGATGTAATCACTTGGTAAAAATGAATAAACCATCCAGGCTACCTACCACCCACACAGTTTACCAACAAACTAATAAACCAAACAATTCACATATAAATAAAACAAACAAACTTTCCATCAACAAACCAAACAGTTCATCAACAAACAAAATGAGCAAACAGTTCATCAACAAATCAAACAGTTCACCAACAAATTAATAAACCAAACAATTCACATATAAATAAATAAACCAAACAGTTCATCAACAAACCAAACAGTTCACAAACAAACCAAACAGTTCATCAACAAACCAAATGAGCAAACAGTTCACCAACAAACCAAATGTTCACCAATAAATCAAACAGTGCATGAACAAAACAATCAACCAAGCAGTTCATCAACAAGAAAAACAGTTAATCAACAAACCAAACAGTTCACTAACACACTAATCAGTTCACCAAACAGTTCACCAACAAACTAATCAACTAAACAGTTCATCAACAACCCAAGTTGTGCACCAACAAACCAACCAACCAAACAGTTTATCAACAAATCAATAAAGTTACCAACAATTCAGTTCACTGAAATCCAAACAGTTCATCAGCAAACCATTTCACCAAAAATTACATGAATAAACCACACAGTTCATCAACAAACCAAACTTCTCATCACAAACTATTAAATTAATTAAAGAAACCAATACATTAATTATCCACAGTTCATCCAAACAACAAACCAATCAACGACACCAACAAAATTATCACCCAAACAAATCACAACAGATCACGCAGACAACAAAATAATCCAGACACATGTTTGTCACTGCTAATCTGTACTTTTCCTAGTTCACTTTGATGATGAAAAAAAGATTTAAGAGAATAAAATAAAGGAAACACAGGGCAAGGAAAAATAAACGCTGACATTTATTTAACATTGACCCATTTGTTATGACCCAGTTGTTCACAGTTTTGTTAGAAAGTACCATTACTATTCAAGATGGCCGCCACTTCTGCTGATGGAACAGGGGCAACTAGGAGGGGTATGGTCATGTCAAATGACTATCTTGTCTGGTTCGCTGCAGGTGGAAAGCGTTATGAGGGAGGAGGTGCGGCCGAAGGACAGATGTTCCTCTGGAAACAGAAGTAGTCGGTGACCTGAAGAAGAGAATTGACAATGTTAGTTTGGAATGTAGACACGAAAAAGCTATTACATGTAATATAAAAAACATCATCATCATTAAGTGCCGTCTCCGCAACGAAGGTTGGCTGCAACGTATCTCCAACATCTCCTGTATCTTGTTTTGGTGGTGCACTCTGCTAGACTGTAACCTGTCCATCGTGTGATGTTACTCTCCCACTTGTATCTCTGCCTACCTCTTGCTCGCCTCCCTTTGACCTTGCCCTCAAATAAGGTCTTCAATAAGGTTCATGTCTTTTAATGTGTCATACTTATTTTGGACACATAAAAAACAATGGAAATGTAATTTCAGATAAGATAAATATATCACTTGATCGCAAGGTTTGGCAAACCACGGCAAACATTAGAGAAGGTAAGACGACTAACTTGTAAACATCCGCTCATAGGTCTTTCTTGACCTTGCCCTATTGATCACACACACACACACACACAACGCTAATGCGACTAACAACGAAAGGCTACATCGTTCTTTACACTGATTGACGACACATGAGTAGACTCTCGAAATGATGTGCAATGTGCGTGGTGTTTGGAGTGTTTCTGTAGATAGGTGATGAAAAGGCCTCTGATGAGATTATGTTTGCGTTTAGTTGTATCATCTTCTCTATAGTTCACTGTGGCCAGACTATCGTCTCCACTGGCATCATGCGGGATTGTGGCACAGGGCGACTGGGTAATGGATCGCGCTGACGTTTTGAATTCCTTAAGAGATATAACACGCGAGAGTGAGACTAATGTGGATGATGATTCCTTTTCAATGGCCAGGATTAAAGATCAGGGACTGAAATGCGGTGTTGCTGAAAGTGAACATTTTGAAGGGCGCAGAAGAATGATGGTCAACCAGTTTAGATGCGGTACTGTCAACAGAAGTGTAATGGCGGATACACTCAAGGAAAGGTCGGAACAACTATGGACGTTTCCAGTTTGCAGTGATGATGATCCGACGACTAACTAACTAACTATCGTCTCCACGTCATAAACGTTGTTCACGTCATTAGTGCTGTTCTTCTTCCCCTTGCCTCCAGTGAAGCAACCCATGACAAATATAAAGCCTACTGGCTTATGGAAAATCATACATTCTTAATGTCTATTCCCTGATTTTCATTGGTAACTATAATTATGCTTTGAGTGATAGCCAATGAAAATCTAAGTGATAGTCAAATTAGTAATTTTAGTAGGCTTAATAGCCAATAGAAAGTAGGACCTATGTTAGACTGTTATGAAAAACCTTCATAGTGCTGGACTTCACGGACTGGACTTCATTCATAGTGCAAAGATAACGGCCACTGTCTTCTTTACAGGCATGCAGTAGGAGGCGACTAAGGAAAGGTGGAGGATGAGCTGAAAACTTATTAACTGTGAAAAAAGCCAGTGCCACTCTTGTGTTGTCTGGATTTCTTACATTTATCTTCTGTCAAATGGTCATCGGTAGATAATGAAGACACTGCAGGCCAACCAGCATTGCATCTATGTCATTTTGTGACAGACTCATAGTGGCGAAAAAGCATGTATATATGGGGTTGGGATTTAAATTCCCCCCCCCCCCAGGAAAACCAGAAGATTACTTTTAGCATTAGGAACTTTGCCGAAAGATGGATAACCACATTCTCCCTCCCCAACAGTTTTCTCAACAAAGGTCATACAAAAATGTAATTTAAAAAAAAAGAAAAAGTGAATTGCAGTGACATCTTTTTTTATGTAATATCCCCCCCCCCCCAACCACTGAAGACATATCTGCGGCTCTGATGACGGAGAATTCTAGGTGTGCAATCACTGTAGATTGGACAACAGATCTAACAGAAGAATAATGAATTGATTGTCCCAGGCATATTTGCTGCGCTCCTTGCAGGATGTGATAATCCTTTAATACTACTGCAATGGAAAGCCTCCATTCCAGGACTAAATATGTATCCATAACCCCTTTCCCTTACACAGGCATGCCTTTAAGCGTGTCCAAGCACGGTATAAAGACCTGTGTACAGAAAATAAACATGACCCAAAAGCCTGATTTTTTAAATTATAGCCGTAAATTTCGTTGGTCGGCCTTGACTTTTTTGCATGCGACAAGTATGTAAATAGTGACCAACAAAAACGTGACAATAATGAAGAACGTAACGAATGAAGGCTTGTTTACTTTCTGTACAGATTATTGTGTTGTTCCAACCATTGTCTGTCCATGAACCACTTTAGCAAGTAGGCCTGATATTGAAGACATATTTATATCAGTCAAGACCCTCTCCAGTAAAGGGAAATATAAGTCCTTCTAACTAACGAGCCATTCATCTGGAATGATCTGTCTGTACATTAACACTGTGCATATACTTTGTATAGCCAGCCAATGAAAAGCCTTATAAATTCAAAATATCTTCACTTATCTAGGATAATCCGACACAGGACTATAATGGAGAAGGACTAGAAACATGATCATATGGACAATACATGTTACTAGCAGTTATCACACTGTCGAAACGTCGACCTCGAGATTTCCATCGCTAGTATTTGGATGGTATGGAATATCAGAGACTGTCTGCAATATCTTCTTTGTCTGTTGAAGTCGATGAGGACCATTCAGCTTTAACTAGGATAATGATGTCCTCGGTGTGCCCGGTTGTGACTCATTAGAGTCCTATGCGTGACCGGAATTGTCTGCCGCGCTCTGAACATGTGTAGGAGGGTTCTGTGAGCCATTGAACAGTTCTTGCATTTCTTCTAGCGCGATTTTGTTGCGCAGTTTGATGTCAGAGGTTCTATGCAGTTGCTGCACCACTTTTGATTTTGCGAAGCAATCGGATCTGTTTGGTGCAAGATTCTCCGAGTGAGTCAGTGATGTCTTAATGAGTGTCTTTAAAGATAAAGCACCTCTTCTATCCTTCGGCGTTGCGGGAGCCAGTCAGGAGTTCTCCACATAACAGCTGTTTCTGTAAACGATGATCTTCCATGTGTCCTGCCCAGCGAGTCTGCAGCTTCATCAACATTGTATGTATCCTTGCAGACTTAGATTTCATCAGTACTTCACTGTTTCATATTATATCCCATCTATGGATGTTGAGTATCTAACGAAGGTAGCTTAGATGGAAATGGTTAAGTCTTCTAGTTTTTTTCGCAGTCTTCCAAATATGGCACTAGCTTTTGCTATTCTGTTGTTTACCTTAGTGTCGATGCTTACATCTTATGAGAGAGTACTGACCAGGTAGGTGAAACTGTTTGACCGTTTGAAGTTTTTTCTTATTTTATTCTGATATTGGGATTTAAGTGTGATATGTTTGGTGTGGGTTGGAACCTGTGTTTTCTTTGTGTTGATGGTAAAGCCAAGGTTGTCGTAGCCCGCAGCAAATTGGTTTAGGTTGAGCTCCATACTGTCTGCAGAATGAGCATGCAGTGTGTAGTCATCTGCATAGAAAAGTTCCCTGACCATTGTGTCTCAGACCTTAGTTGTGGCATTTAAACGCAGAAAATTGAAAAGTTTGCCGTCTGTTCTGTATTTTATTTGTATTCCTGTTACATCATTTGATATAGATGCGCCTGTCATCATGGCAGAAAATATCAGGCTGACCAGCGTTGGAGCAAGAACACATCCTTATTTGACCCAATTTGTCACAGGAAAGGCTAGCGGTGATACTCCATCGCTGATAACATCGGCCATCATGCCATCATATGGAGCTGTCGCATTATGTTGATACATTTTTTGGGGGATGTGGAGCCAAAATATGGCTAGAACTTTGTACATCCCATCTCTGTTCACTGGATCAAATGCCTTTGTGAGATCTACAAATGTTGTGAAAGGTTCCCTTTGTTTGGTTGGTTGGTTGCTGATCCAATGGCATGTGCTCAATGTCTTTTGCCTCTCCCCAAATCTTCGTCGTCTCTTGTTGTCACCACCAAGTTAATATTCCACCATGCCATTTCTTAAGCTGTCGTATCATTTAATACAACCGTACAAACTTTGTCATTTCTTGTCGTATCATTTAATACAACCGTACAAACTTTGTCATTTCTTGTCGTATCATTTAATACAACCGTACAAACTTTGTCATTTCTTGTCGTATCATTTAATACAACCGTACAAACTTTGTCATTTCTTGTCGTATCATTTAATACAACCGTACAAACTTTGTCATTTCTTGTCGTATCATTTAATACAACCGTACAAACTTTGTCATTTCTTGTCGTATCATTTAATACAACCGTACAAACTTTGTCATTTCTTGTCGTATCATTTAATACAACCGTACAAACTTTGTCATTTCTTGTCGTATCATTTAATACAACCGTACAAACTTTGTCATTTCTTGTCGTATCATTTAATACAACCGTACAAACTTTGTCATTTCTTGTCGTATCATTTAATACAACCGTACAAACTTTGTCATTTCTTGTCGTATCATTTAATACAACCGTACAAACTTTGTCATTTCTTGTCGTATCATTTAATACAACCGTACAAACTTTGTCATTTCTTGTCGTATCATTTAATACAACCGTACAAACTTTGTCATTTCTTGTCGTATCATTTAATACAACCGTACAAACTTTGTCATTTCTTGTCGTATCATTTAATACAACCGTACAAACTTTGTCATTTCTTGTCGTATCATTTAATACAACCGTACAAACTTTGTCATTTCTTGTCGTATCATTTAATACAACCGTACAAACTTTGTCATTTCTTGTCGTATCATTTAATACAACCGTACAAACTTTGTCATTTCTTGTCGTATCATTTAATACAACCGTACAAACTTTGTCATTTCTTGTCGTATCATTTAATACAACCGTACAAACTTTGTCATTTCTTGTCGTATCATTTAATACAACCGTACAAACTTTGTCATTTCTTGTCGTATCATTTAATACAACCGTACAAACTTTGTCATTTCTTGTCGTATCATTTAATACAACCGTACAAACTTTGTCATTTCTTGTCGTATCATTTAATACAACCGTACAAACTTTGTCATTTCTTGTCGTATCATTTAATACAACCGTACAAACTTTGTCATTTCTTGTCGTATCATTTAATACAACCGTACAAACTTTGTCATTTCTTGTCGTATCATTTAATACAACCGTACAAACTTTGTCATTTCTTGTCGTATCATTTAATACAACCGTACAAACTTTGTCATTTCTTGTCGTATCATTTAATACAACCGTACAAACTTTGTCATTTCTTGTCGTATCATTTAATACAACCGTACAAACTTTGTCATTTCTTGTCGTATCATTTAATACAACCGTACAAACTTTGTCATTTCTTGTCGTATCATTTAATACAACCGTACAAACTTTGTCATTTCTTGTCGTATCATTTAATACAACCGTACAAACTTTGTCATTTCTTGTCGTATCATTTAATACAACCGTACAAACTTTGTCATTTCTTGTCGTATCATTTAATACAACCGTACAAACTTTGTCATTTCTTGTCGTATCATTTAATACAACCGTACAAACTTTGTCATTTCTTGTCGTATCATTTAATACAACCGTACAAACTTTGTCATTTCTTGTCGTATCATTTAATACAACCGTACAAACTTTGTCATTTCTTGTCGTATCATTTAATACAACCGTACAAACTTTGTCATTTCTTGTCGTATCATTTAATACAACCGTACAAACTTTGTCATTTCTTGTCGTATCATTTAATACAACCGTACAAACTTTGTCATTTCTTGTCGTATCATTTAATACAACCGTACAAACTTTGTCATTTCTTGTCGTATCATTTAATACAACCGTACAAACTTTGTCATTTCTTGTCGTATCATTTAATACAACCGTACAAACTTTGTCATTTTCTGGATTGTGTGTTGTGTGTTGTGGAGTATCTGGTGGTATTCTTTTGTAATTGATCTCAGAATAATACTATTCATGAGTCCCTCAAAATTGTACAGTCATGTTGACACATCGGAAATTATCCTTCAAACTGACGCTGTTTGACTTTTTTCGGTTCTTTTTGTGTTCGTTCTTAAAGTTCGGATCTTTCTCATAGCAGGGCAGTGGTCCTACAAGATTTCAAGCAAGATGTAGTCCAGGGAATTGCTTTAGTCACTTTGTGTATACTTTGAGTCGACAGGCACAGAAAATCGCGGGAAAAGTCAAATAGCGTAACTTTTTAAAGGTGACACAATAGTCCACATAACTATATAACTGACATTGGACTTATACTTTGGGCAGATTATGTGACAGAACTGTTTGATGACCAACAGAACAAAAATAACAGCAATACTGAAAGCAATAGTAGAAAACGCAATAAAATCAATAAAATGTGGAAAGGCTGCAGGCTCATTGGGAGACTACATAACTTTATAATTGACATTGGACTCGCTTTGGTGATCATTTGAACTAATGTAATTTATGCATTTTTTACAACCTTTTTTTTTCAAACAACGTTATTTTATTTCTCCCGTTACTTGTGATTTGATTATCCAAGAATCACACTCGCGCATTTCCAATGAATTAGTTTCTAATTTCCAATTAGAAGACAGAATTGAGGCCCTTGAGATGTGGGTATATAGAAGAATAGGGAGAACATCATGGAACGAGAAGAAAACAAAGAGGTTCTAAAAACACTTAATATGAAGAAAGAATTATTAAGAGAAATAAAGGTAAGGCAAATAAAATATTTTGGGCACATTAAAAGACATGACACCTTGTTTAAGACCTTACTTGAGGGTAAAGTCAAAGGGAAGCGATCAAGAGGTAGGAAGAGATAGAAGTAGGAGAGTAACATCACAAGATGGACAAGTTACAGTCTAGCAGAGTGCACCACCAAAACAAGAGACATGATATGTTGAAGTTCTGTTATAGCCAACCTTCGTTGCGGAGACGGCACATGATGATGATGATGTGCATTTGATCATTTCATAAATAAAGGTGACTGGAAACAAATCCTTGTGAGAAGCAAAACAATGAAGTACCATTTTTAAAATTTATAATTCCCCGATATTGTTATATATACCAGCAAAAATTAACAACGCACCAAAAGCACAAGCTATTTTCACCCTTGAATTATTTATTTCAGTGAGCGATTTTCAAACCACGAGAATGTGTACGGGTTAACTTTATTGTTTTCACATTTTATGGTTGTTGTCGTGTTATATTTTGCTTTTGCGTGCAAAACATAAAATTGCTGAATCCTCCTCGCCATATTATTAGTCGAATAAAGCTGAAATCTGGCATACACATTAGTAGCGTTTCAGGGAATAAAACGTCATCTTTTTTTTTTATCTAAAGGGCTGTGGGTATGATGAAGAGTGGTATGGTGACCAGAGAAGTTGCCAGACATTTTAATTGTGACCATTTCATAATAGTGAGGCTGAATGAGAGATTTCTTGCTACAAGTACAACCAATGACTGTCCACGGCTTGTCCAACCTAGTGTAACAAGGGTAGCTCACGATCGACAAATTCAGTGATGCATCTGCGCAACCGTTTCTTAAACAGCAACTCAGATATCAGCTCTTACTCCTGGTACTAGGAGACTTGTCACCACAAATGATAAACCTGTCAGTCTCCTAGTAAGAGACTTGTGCGGCGGAGACTTCAATCCGTTGACTTACACAACAGACGCCTAAGCATTATTATTTTTTAAACCTTAGTGTAGTCAACTGCTTAGGTGACGGTCTTGAATGTGTTCACTTTTTAAAAAGTAAAAAGAAAAATGCAAATTTGAGTCCGTAAATGGATCAGATTTGCAAATTTATTTGTTTTCTTCTTCGTCTTCAGAGTTCATTCTCAAATTACCGCTGGATTCTCCCTTGTAGCAGGACCATGGTCCTACTAGATTTCCAACAGGATGTAGTCCAGAGAATGGAAATGCGTTGTGTCACCTTTATATTTGCGCCAATAGCCCGACACATCCGTCTTCGGCAGAATTTATTTGTTTTGTGTATTTTAAATTCAGCACAAAAAATATCTACACTTAAAACAAAGCGGTATGTTTTTAAAAGATAATTCATGGTATATTTGGTCGATGTGAGAACATCATAGATTGGACACGTCAACTATTTTATTCGTATTTTTAAGGCTCGAAAAGATCGACTATTGTTAAGAGCTGGATAAAAGACAAACTATGCCGTTGCCAATATGTCTCTTCCTCTTGAAACACATGCTCTTTACATTTTCTCCAGTATTCAAAATCTATTTGTGCGAGAGCATCACGTGACATGTTTGTTGCATCACGTGACATGTTTGTTGCATCACAAAGTTTGAAAATCTTGTTTAGTGCGACAACGTGATCTTTGACTGCGGTCCACACAACTTCGATGAAAATGAGATGCAAATGGTAAGGTGGTTGCCGAAGAGAAGTATGACCGTGATCAGCGATGATTTTGTCAATTACAAAATTCTTCGTTTTCTTTGTCCAGCTCACAACTTTTAACAATCCTGGTTTGAATTTACTGCTTGAAAAAAAAAAGATAAATTTTCTTTTGCAAGAAATGTCGTGATTTTTTGTTTTGTGCTCGATAAAGTGGAAATTTTGTCTGCATGCGTTACTTATGTTATGGTAGGAGGCATTGTCCATAACAATACATGATATCCTATCCAGCGCTGGTAGAAGTGAGTTCACTAACTAATTCCTGAAAATAATTCCATTCATTTCGGTGTGGTAGTCTCTAGAATTACAGGTCCACCAATTCAAATATTTAGGTACAACGATTACAGCATAAGATGGATGAAGTTCAACAGAAATAAGAAGCAGAATAGGACATGAAAAAACAACATTCAGAAAAATGAAAAAAATATACGGTGTAATATGACCTTGTCATTAGAGGTGAGAAAGAGAGTTCTGCAGTGATATATAACCGCTATACTAATATATGGGTGCGAGTCTTGGACAATAAACAAACTGGAAAGTGGGAGATTGGAGGCAACAGAGATGTGATTCTACAGAAGAATGCTGAGAATACCATAGACTGCCAGAAAAAATAATGTAAAAGTGTTGAAAGAGTCAAATGCGAAACGGACCTTAATCAACAATATAAGAAAAAGGCAATCTTATTTTTTTGCCACTTCATGAGACAGGCAGGTTTAGAGAACATAGTCACAACAGGCAAAATTGAAGGCAACAGAGACAGAGGGCGACAACCTGAGAAAATATTAGACAGTTTGACAACCTGGCACGGCAAGGAAACAACAACGACTTTGATACATAATACTGTGGACAGAGAGCTATGGAGATCCATGACCGCCTACGCCAGCCGGCATAGCACCTGATGATGATGAGTCTCTAGAATCTGTAGATAATGTTTGGAAAATAAGTTCTGCCCAACTGACAAGACCAATTGCGTTACGGATTGCACAACCTATTACAATGCGTTTACCTTTGTTGCTTGGAATATCTCTATCAGTTTACGTAGTGTTACCACATCATTTCCCAAAACATTTTACGCGTCTCCTCTACAATAACATATTTGTGGAAACTGTCAGTTTTCCATTTCCGACCTCGCTGTCGTTCCTGATTTACATATTCTGTTTTATCCAATGATTAAATGACATTTTATTTAAACCGAAAGCATGCTTTGTTCTCTTGTTAAGATTTTGTATGTCGTAATATAAACGACCTCTTCTGTAAAATTAACTGTGCATTGAAAATATTTTAATATAGTTACATTTTTAAAGGTTGTAAATGGTTTCATAGGGTCGTAGAAAATTTCAAGTTCGATCTAAAATATTTTTTAGATCCAACAAGTAGTTTTGGAGAAAAATAATTCCAACTCAGTACTGTGAATTATAGAACTATATCTCTGCTGCCGTCCATTACTTTGTTCACTCGCCAGTGACTTATCGCCATTATAAGACCTACCAATATAATTCAAATAAGCCAACTTTGGGTTATGTTTTCAATTATTGTCGTGTTTTCGTTGCTCACTATTTATAAACGTTATATACACACAGTTAGATACACGCTATATATATACAGTTAGATTCACGCTATATATATACAGTTAGATACACGCTATATATATACAGTTAGATACACGCTATATATATATATATAGTTAGATACACGCTATATATATACAGTTAGATTCACGCTATATATATACAGTTAGATACACGCTATATATATACAGTTAGATACACGCTATATATACACAGTTCGATACACGCTATATAAAGTAAAGAAGTAAAGTAACCCATAGCACTTATTAATGCCGTAGGGGGTGTGGAATGTTAGCGATCTCACATTTCACAGGCTCTGCAAATGAGGGCGGTAGCCATCTCCTCTCCCTCGCAGTCTTTACTTCCCGGATTAATCCGGTACCCATTTAAGGCTGGGTCGACCTGGGAGCCGTTGCGATCTGAAAACATTTATATGCGAAGCCAGTGTGCTAACCACTGCGCTAACGCGGCTCCCACACGCTATATATACATATACAATTAGATACACGCTATATACACACAGTTAGAAACACGCTATATATATACATACAGTTAGATACACGCTATATATATATATATATATATATATACAGTTAGATACACGCTATATATATATACATACAGTTAGATACACGCTATATATATATATATATATATATATATATATACAGTTAGATACACGCTATATACACACAGTTAGATACACGCTATATATACACAGCTAGATACACGCTATATATACACAGTTAGATACACGCTATATATACACACACAATGCTGTCACTGTCCTCCGACGATTTCTGCTGCGCTCCTTCCGTTTACTGAACTGATGTTCGCATGCCATCACACAATCTTGATATCTTCCAATGATCCTCAACAAGGATGTCCGCAACTGTCGAATCACCTCATCGTCGGCGTCAGATTTTTGTACTAGCGACAGTAAGAACTGTTCGAATGATACACCTGTGTAGAAGATAGATTAATCAGCAATTGAGAATAGAAGAGATAATTTAGAGGCTGATAACTCAAATGACATGAAAAAATATAGATGAAATTTAGAGGCTGATAACTCAAATTACATGAAAAGAATGGAAGAAATGTAGAGGCTGATAACTCAAATGACATGAAAAGAATAGAATAAATGTAGAGGCTGATAACTCAAATGACAGGAAAAGAATAGAATAAATGTAGAGGCTGATAACTCAAATGACATGAAGAATAGAAGAAATGTAGAGGCTGATAACTCAAATGATATGAAAAGAATAGAAGAAATTTAGAAGCTGATAACTCAAATGACATGAAAAGAATAGAAGAAATTTAGAAGCTGATAACTCAAATGACATGAAAAGAATAGAAGAACTTTAGAATCTGATAACTCAAATGACATGAAGAATAGAAGAGAATTTAGAGGCGGATATGTAAAAGAACATGAGGAGAATGCTAACATCGAAGCAAACTAAATATGAGAAATATAAAACGCTACATGCAATTCATATTATAGAAGGGGTAGAAAGGATGATCATTAAAACAAAAGTATACAACGTAGAACACAACTTTCAATTGAACATACAGAAAACCAAGATCATGTCAACAGATAAAACCAAAGTAACACCAAGAATTAAAATAGATAATATGACACTGGAAAACGTGGACAAGTTTGATTATCTGTGTGCAAATATAAACAGTTTACGTGATTGTAAAATCGAATTTAGGAATATATAGGCGATAGAGATATCCAAATTAAAATAAATGAAAAAATATATGGAAAAAATGCTATAAAGAGACAAAATTTATACTTCTTAGATCATACATTTTCCCAGTTGCAACATACGGCTGCGAGACTTGGATTATAAATAGAACAACGGAAAAGAAGAATATTGATATTCCAACTGAAGTTCTATAGGACAAAATTAAGAATTTCTTGAACAGAAAAGATAAACAACAGTGCGTTTTTGGGTATGCGGAATATAGAGGAAGGAATGGCTGCTGAATACAACTTTACATAGAAAACTGAAATATTTCTAACATATAACCAATGGAGTAGAAAGATGCATATTAGAGGGCAGAATTCCAGGAAGTAGAAGAAGAAGTAGACCTAGAAGGAGATGGACAGATGACATCAAAAACTCTATGAAGTTATCATTGCAGGACGCAGGCACATTGGCACTGGATATAATCGGGTTCAGGACATCAATTGCAAAGACAATTTTCTGAAAAGATTATGTCACGTAGAGAGAGAGACAGACAGAGAGAGAGAGAGAGAGAGCGAGAGAGATCATCTATATTAATGTATGGCTCAGGAACATGGACAATGAACAAATAACTAGAAGATAAAATCGATGCCTTTGGAAAGAGAAGAAAACATATCGAAAAGAAAGAATTTCATAAAAAGCGAATAAAACATATAGAGAGGAAAGAATTTCATGAAAAGCGAAGAAAACATACGGAGAGGAAATAATTTAATGGAAACAGAGAGATTCTGAAAACTCAGCGTAGGGAAAAAAAACCCACGAAAGTCGTATTAAAGGAAATAAAAATAAAAAAATAAAATATTGTGGACATGTTAAAAAAAAAACATGTCACATTGTTGGAGACCACAATTCTCAATTCAGGGTAGAGGCTAGCAAGAGGTAGGAAGAAATACAAATAGGAAAACACATGATATAGGTTAGTCTAGCACAGTGCACTACCAACGCAAGAGACATGTGAGGTCCGTTGCATCCGACTTCGGTGCAAAGACGATATGTGATGATGATGATGCCTGCAGAGCTATAGGAAAATGTTAGGATGCCTTCAGAAGACAGATGGATGTACTCGTATATGCATCTATTTGTTTGTCCTCCAAGGATGCCTTCACAAGACAGATGGATGTATATGCATCAATTTGTTTGTCCTCCAAGGATGCCTTCACAGGATAAATGGATGTATATGTATCTATTTGTTTGTCCTCCAAGGATGCCTTCACAAGACAGATGGATGTATATGCATCTATTTGTTTGTCCTCCAAGGATGCCTTCACAAGACAGATGGATGTATATGCATCAATTTGTTTGTCCTCCAAGGATGCCTTCACAGGATAAATGGATGTATATGCATCTATTTGTTTGTCCTCCAAGGATGCATTCACATGATAAATGGATGTATATGCATCTATTTGTTTGTCCTCCAAGGATGCCTTCACAGGACAGTTGGATGTACATGCATCTATTTATTTGTCCTCCAAGGATGCCTTCACAGGATAAATGGATGCATATGAATCTATTTGTTTGTCATGCAAGGATGCCTTCACATGATAAATGGATGTATATGCATCTATTTGTCCTCCAAGGATGCATTCACAGGATAAATGAATGTATATGCATCTATTTGATTGTCTGTTCCCCCAATTGTCTTCTCTCTGTCTGTCAACGAATTTATGTTCCATAGGCGCCGAAAACGGTGCATGGGTTAAATACCAGTGCTCTTCAAGTAATTACCAGTGCTCTTCGTGGCGAAGTGGTACAGAGCGTGTCTGTGACGGCAAAGGTACCGAGTTCGATCCTCACCACAGGCTTGTGCATCCGGACTGTTCAGAAAGCAATGGCAATCTACTGAACGTATTTATATTGCCTAGAAAATCACCACAGCCAACAAATGCTGGGTTGATAGCTACGTCCTGGATAGGATATGATACCAATTTTTTTTTCTTCAAGTAAATACCAGTGCTCTTCAGTATAAGATATATGGTGTTGCTGTGTGTAGCTCTTGTATGTAACTAAGAACATTAATCATGCCCTCTTTGTTGATTGTTCTGCAAATAATGTTTACTTGGTCGTCCACTTTGTGTATGGGTGGGGGAGTAACTGTACCCATGTTAATGTTTGCGTGGAAGTCTATTTTAATTCATTCCAAGTACATATCCGATATACGTACACTGTGCTCTTTTTGTAGTAGAAATATATTTCTGTGTGGTATCTTCTCTTATTTGCTTGTTTAACCTGGAACCCTTTCCAACCACTATTGAAGCGGCCTTCAAAACTTGTATTTTAAATGAACCTAGTATCTTCTCAAATGTGTTTGTTAATTTTCAGCCCTCCAAGCATATTTTAGCATGTGTATTACATTGGGGTTAAACAGTCGTAGTTTGGTATATTTAGATATTGTTTTAGATACACAAAAACCACCGAAGACGGGCGTGTCATGCAATTTGTGGAAAAAATGACGACACATATGCCTTTACATTATCTGGACTAAAGACCTGCTGGAAATCTAGAGGACCATTGTCCTGCTACATGAGAGATCCAGCGGTAGTTTGAGAATGAATGCTGAAGGAGACAAATAAAATATACAGATACAAATGGATGGATGAAAGAATTGATAGGTGAGTGGGTGGATGGAAGATTTTCGTAGATAAATATGCCGATAAAAACATTTATACATAGCACGTGTACATATTTTACACATACAGACATAGATGACAGATGCATAATAATATAGATAGTTAGACGGGCCGATAGACATAAAGACAAACATATAGATAGTTAGACCGGCAGCCAGACATAGAGACAAACATATAGATAGTCAGACCGGCAGATAGACATAAAGACAAACATATAGATATATTAGAAGCATATGATCATGAAATAATCTGGGTGGCTCTTGACAGCTCATAGCCTTCCTGACAGAAGTACTTGTTGTTCGAGAGACATTCGACTCATGTAAGGTTTCCTGTGTGTATATGTTTATTGGGATTTATGTGTGCATATTTCGATCACGAATAAAGGCATTCTAGCGTGCAGTAGCTCAGTATACCAAGATTACGTCGTCTTGGCCAAATGTCTCATCATTCTGCTGTCAGATTTGTTGAGACATTCACAGTGATGGCACATCTAGCATTTCCATTCACCTTGTCAAGGAAACCGAGGGTGACTGTCCTTCGCTGCACACTGTTCTGTTCATACTCGCTTGGCATTCCTTTCATGTGGCTCGGAATGTATATTGTTATTCCATACCTTTCACTTCACGAGGTTTGTTCTGGTACAGACCTTAAGGGACTGTGAATGTCAGGTAGGTCTGTAAGTTGTTAACCGAGTCGTTTAGCTTGGTGGATAAATCTGTTTCTTTTCAGTTGCCCCATTGTTAGGTATTGGAATCTTTCCTTCAGTGGATGACTTGGCACACACTGAAACTTTTCTGCTTGAATTAGTACTTTTGTGTCTACGTTCGCCAAGTGTTTGCATTCTTCTCATTTTCTGCATCTCTGCTATGGGTGATGATTTCATTGCTCCGAACTTTGTCCTAAGCACCTGGTTTTGCAATTTATCTAGATCGTATAATGTGACGTTTGATGCAGGACACCACGGAGCGGGAACCGTATTCCAGGTGTGGTCTTATGTTCTGCTGGTAAATTGTTTGGAGTATATTCCCACTGACTCCCCATGTGGTTCCACTTAGTTTTCTCAGGATAGCTAACTTCCTCCTGGCTTTTGTTGTTGTTTTGTTTATGTGCTGTTTCCATGTCAGTTTAACATCAAAAGTAACTCCAAGATATGTGGTTTGTTTATCTTCTTTCAAAAGCTCTCAATCTATCTTGATATCACTGGCTTTTTGTTTTGGTGAAAGGGTAAAGAGTGTAGTCTTGCACTTATCTGTGTTAATATTGACGCACCATCGATTTGCCCATTAGGCTAAGGCATCAATAAGCTCACTGTATTTGTTTAGTAGCCACTGTCGCATGTTCTTCCGTGCACCAGATCACTAGGTCGTCAGTATACATTGCTACTTTGATCCCGTGTGGTAGTTCAGCAACTAGTTCATTGATGTAAACCAAGGAAAGTGTGGGTGACAGGACTCCTCCCTGGGGGACTCCATGTCGCAGTAGAACTTTCTTGCTCTTACATTACATCTACTACTAACACCCTCCCCCCCCACAAAAAAAACAATGCTAAAATATACATGGGATAATCATAATAAAACAACCCTACAATACATCTGCAAACATCACAAGAAAATAATGCTACAATACAACTGGGAAAATATTAATAAAACAATCCTACAATACATCTGCGATCGTCACAAAAAAACAACAACAATGCTACAATGCACCTGGGATGACCACAAGAAAACAACGTTACACTACATCTGGGATCTTGCTGGTGCTTCAGTGAGTGTCCACTGCTACTGAAATGTATATGAAAGAGATTGGAGCTCAGATAGAGTTCAAAGGTTGATGTTGATTGTTCTCACGTACAAATCACTCGTGAGTTGAAGCACTTACGTTGTTCCCCGACTCTCTTGAACGACCTCGTCCAGTACGCTCGAAGTTTGTAGAGAGAAGGGATCGACTGTTCACATCTTGTTTCACAGAAACTCAAACCTGACCTCACGCCAAATGCTAATAACGTCACCACCATTAAGGTCGTTGATTGGTTCGTTGAAGCCACGTGATACCGCATAATCTGAAATTCACAAAAAGGAGAATATGTTTATATAACATAATATAAGGGTTTCATTTTCGTCATCAGGAGTACTGCCGACTGGCGTAGGAGATCACAATTCTCCACAATACTCTTTTTCTAGCATATTGTATGTGAATCGATGTTGAGTCTTTGCCACGCTATGATATTAAAATAGGTAATATTTGCTCCCTATCCGTCCTCGACCCCTGTTTCCTTCAAACTTGCCTGGTGTAACTATTTTCTCCAGGCCTCACTGTCTTATAACGTGATCACACATACAAGTATTGTCTCATGTAGACTTAATTAAGTATCGAACTTGATTCTTGAAACACCTCCTCATGATGTTTTTCTAGCTGTCCATGATATTCTCAGCATTCTTCTATATAACTACATCTCTGTAACATTCTTCTATATAACTACATCTCTGTAACATTCTTCTATATAACTACATCTCTGTAGCATTCTTCTATAGAACTACATCTCTGTAACATTCTTCTATAGAACAACATTTCTGTAGCATTCTTCTATAGAACTACATCTCTGTAGCATTCTTCTATAGAACTACATCTCTATAGTACTCTTCTATAGAACTACATCTCTATAGTACTCTTCTATAGAACTACATCTCTGTAGCCTATACAAGACTCAAAAGGCGTAGACGATTGACTTTATCGTACTACAGTTACCCCATATGTATTACGTCCTCTCAACGAAACGGCACGCCGTTTGCCAAGAGTAACAATCATAGAATGTAACCCTGTAGCTTCAAGCGATACTCCACTTTGAAAATCCACTTATAAACAAGACGTCACGACTGGCATTGGAATCCATGAAATCTTCAGCACAAAGGAAACGACTTACCCACTACGCCAGGGAGATCTCATAAGAAATCTGTAGCCTCTAATTTTCTCATATCCTATTTATTTGCTAAGATTTGCACCCATGTCGTAGAAACGGTATTATGTAGCTTTGACGTACTATCTTTCTCACTTCCGTCTTAGATTTGCACCCAAGTATTAGAAACGGTGTTATCTAGCTTTGAAGAACTCTGTTCTTCACCTCGAATAGCACGGACATAATACAGTGTATTTTTATAGAATCGAACTCCGTAAAATTATGGTTCCGTTCACATATCTTTACATGTGTTACGTGTTCATATGTCTTAGTGGGAGCCGCGTCGGAACGGCTCCAGGTCGACCCAGGAGAGGCTACCGCCCTCATTTTCAGAACCTCTGAAATGTGAGATCGCTAACATCTCACACCCCTACGGCTATGGGTTACTTTACTTTTTTACTTACTTTACTAGCAATAAGTAAGTAACATAATAATCACGGATATTCGTTGCTGAGAAAAGACATAGATTATTTTTGATGGTCGCAAGCTGTGACACACAACCCGCAGCAGGAAAGAATGGATCTTTCCCTGAATCCGTTCATACCAACTTAATTTACTGATACCAACTGATTATTTCCCTTGTCTCAATTTATTTATCTTGTTTTGTTTATCTGTTTATTAATTTATTTAGAACGGTTGTATAAGTGGTTAGGAGAGTTGTGTGGATGACAACACACTGGGGTTAGGAAGAGGGCCAGTATGTGCTAATATTAAGTAATAAATACTCGGTGTCCGATACACATAGCCAAGGAAAATAATTAAAAGAAAATTAAGTTTGTAGGCACGCAGACAGGGAAAGAACCGAAAGAAAATTTCAAGAGGTACACATAATGGCAAAGTAGTTAACAACACAAGATTACAACCTAAATAAATCTAAATATATTAAATAGCGAAAGAAAAATGAAATTCCTTGTTTATTATGTAAATTCAACTTGAGGTGAATGCCGACATGACTCGTGTCAAAAACAATACTACACGGAACTGTCGAGGTTAGAAGAAGCAGAGGAGGTAAAATAAAAGCATGAACAAACAACATCAAAGACTGGACAAGACAAGGTTTTTCCTCACTCATCCGAATCGTTGAAGATAGAAATCGTTTTTTATTCTAGACATGTAGCAGGGAAGTTGGGGGATAGGCTGACAACAAAATATCATCGGTTTTCTTTGGAATTCAGCAAGACTTTCTGAGATTTATAGGTATAAATCTTGATACATTTCGCTCAAATAATTGCTAACCTGTGCCATACCGCACCTCTAGACGGGGCTTATGTAGTTACTGGTCGTTAATGAAATCAAGTGGTTAGATCGCTGATGTAATCAAGTGGTTAGATCATTAATGTAATCAAGTGGTTAGATCGTTAATGTAATCAAGTGGTTAGATCATTAATGTAATCAAGTGGTTATATCGTTAATGTAATCAAGTGGTTAGATCGTTAATGTAATCAAGTGGTTAGATCATTAATGTAATCAAGTGGTTAGATCATTAATGTAATCAAGTGGTTAGATCGTTAATGTAATCAAGTGGTTAGATCATTAATATGCTTAGGTGTTCGGATTGTTAAAGAAATCAAGTGTTTTTACCGTAAATGTAATCAGGTGGTTGGATCGGCGATGTAAACAAGAGACGTGGCTGCTGATGTAATCATGTAGTTGGAGCTCATACATCATCCAGAGACTTGGCTGCTAATGATGTCATATGGTTATAGAGGAGGATCAAAGCTTTAGTTATGTGGTTGGAGCACACACACACACACACACATACACGCACACACATATATATAACTGACTGCTGATGTAGACAAACGGTTAGGACCCCTTAAAGACAGCGATAGGGGTGCAAAGAGTTCTACGTTGCGCTCGTTGAAACCCATGGTTAGCAGGCAAACGAGATCCTAAAATCATCTCCTTGTAGTTCCTCATGGAAACAGATTGCTTCAAAGCTCGTACAAAGTTATCTGGCTAACGCTTTATGAGTCGTGTCTTAGCAGTGCAGATCGAGATTGAATGATAATTTATTACACACGGTAATCAATATCTCTTAACGGCACATCTCGGTCCCGTAACCAAAAAACACTGTTGCAGCGCAGTGTAAGACAACTATGGACTTCCGGCCTGCCATGTCGTAAAGCTCACGACAACGATAAAGGCGAGTAAATATCTAAACTAAGTCTAAGTATCTAAGTCTAGCATATTGAGTACAGCACGATGGAAACACATATCTAGAAAGCAGCGCCATATACAAGTACCAGAAAACGATATATCTAAGTCATAACTAAAGAGTTGTTTATGTTTGAGAACATTCCTCTAGTTATCTTTCGGATGCTTGTCCTTCTGAAAAGCAAAAGGAAGTCATATAGTCTCAGACTGCTGAAAATATTTGTGGAGGTTCGGATTTATACGAGTCGTTCACGATGTCAATGAACGAAACCAACATTCCCAGTATAATATTTCCTTTCCCTGAACTAAGCTCACAGTTTAGAAAGGTTCAGTATTCGAGGGCATAGGTGGTAGTGGACTGTCTACACGAGATAAGTTCGCTGACAGCGGTACACATCGTACGAGATAGATATAGTCGACCCAACTGCAAATCCATGCTTACCGCCTCCTTGATGACCGCGACTTAGGAACATGTTTTGGGCTGTAAAGTCCAAGGGAACAACGGTGATAAATCGTCATAGCGAAGGGTTAATACACAATCGACGACAGACAAGAAAGCTGCCACAGGTTAGGGAAGCTTAACTTAAATACAAACATGCCGAAATAGGATGTGCCATGCTTATATGGCGCAAAATGAAACGATATGACAACATACTTTACTTCCCTCAGTCACAATAACACTAAACACATTGGTGTTAATTATCAGCGAGCGAACGCAGAAGAGGAACAATAATGTTCTGGAGAACTTGAACATGATAAAGTGAAGGCCCATGTGTTGCCAGGGCCCAAAAGGGGAGCAAAGAATAGCAACACTGTTTACCTTTCATGCATGTCGTAAAATGCGACAAAGGAGGTTATGGGATGGAGTTGGCTGTCCCATCCCATATAGGGGCAGTGACCAAAGTCATGCTGAAGTCAGATGTGTCAGGCCGAAATGCGCAGATATCGCAGCCATGCTGTAAACCATGACACAACGCATTCCGTTCTCCGGACTACTCCCTGCTAATCTGTAGGAGTTTGAGAACGAACGCAGAAGAAGAAGAAGATAAAGTGATGGAGAGAATAAGACTTATATAAGAAAATATAGAAAGGAGAACATTGAATGTGGGAAATATGACATACGAAAAGATAAGAGTAGTTTATGTGAATAGAATATATAGACAAATCTATGCGCATAGTATCATTGATGTTGGTAAATATGGAAACAGTGGAAAGTATCATGTTGGTGAAATATTCAAATCCTCTGGTCAAGTAAAGTCATGTGCATTTATTCTCTCCCTAATAATAGTGTTTTCTAAAATGAGATAACAGGTTTACTTCCAGTTGAGTTGACCGGTTTGTCATATGATGTTCGTGTTTGGAGATGATACGGACTACTTACTCACGCTTCAAGAAACAAATTTAAAACAATATTTCATTAAAAAATCTCAAATCTCGAGACTATTCTATGAAAACAGAAATATTGATTTGCCTGAAGTTGCTGCTTCTTAAGACCTGTTGACCTTTGTTTACAGCAAGAGTTAATGGCTGTTTATCTGACTTCCAACTTTTCAATATTTCTGAAAGAAAAATATTTTGGTAGATCATTTCAGAAATAAGACAAATAATGTCTCAGATCTGAAAATGCATTTCGTAATGCACATTTTCAAACGTAATTAAAAATTGAAAAGAGATAGAATTAGAAACAATAACATCAGACAGATAACCAAAACAATTCCAGTATTGGAACACATCAAAAGACAAAGATCAAGTGGTTTTCACACGCTTCCAGACTACCGACAGATAGCATGCCACAAATGGCCATGACACATAGACATAACGGCTATAAAGCCAGAGACAGACCATGTAAAAGATGTATCAAAGAGATTGAAGGAGCACAGAAACAATCTTACAAAAAGCACACAGGAAGGCCATCTCCAGAGATCTCCTTTATCCCTGACACCGCAAGGTAAACAAGGGCCAAAGCATTTAGATTGATATATTCAAAATGTGCGACCACCACCCCCAATCTATGGGCTTGGGCACCAGTCTGAACTTCAATCTAAATCTATTAGACCTAACATTAAAACAATTGAAAAACAGAAAAATTACGACCTCAAAAGTTGTACATGTACATCAATATTGCTAGGGAAACAAATTCAAATAAACTCAGAACGTTTTTGCCGTTACTATACTCTCTTCATATTCCACAGAAAAAGCTACTCTGCGGGAAGTTCCCTGAAAACCAGTTTTCATGTGGTAAGTATTATAAAATACTTCCCCACCGTTGAAGTTGGAAAATGCCGACCCACGGGGCACATAACTTAAAAGAGGCGTTTATGCTACACAGTTCACTCCATGCACCAAACAGAAAATGGTCAAAATGTCGTCAATGAGTACGGACACACAGTAAACAACAGGGACAACATAATCATAACTAAACAAAACAGTTCGAATATAGCAAGCAAACACCAATGTTAAATAATGAAATGGAGCGCGAATGGAGTCACAACAAAAACAAAATAAATACATGAATTACTCAACTGATTAAAAGAACGCGACATACACACCTGCTATACGAGAGAACGGCTGATAACGGGGACACGGAGGCTGGATCTTTAACAAGATATCGCAGAAGAAGAAGCTGAATACAGACATTTGCTGCCAATGTATGCAATATAGAGGGATTACACTGTATTAATCTTGTGACCTCCTTGGGTGAACTAATCATATGAAGAGATGAAGAAACTATAAAATGAGTATCATCTGTTACTCATGTCCTCATGTCAGATATGTGCAATGGAAGAGACATGAGGTTTCACAGTCTTTGCCTTCGGAATATGTTAGCCAACTATTGTCAGCTATATATAGTCTGCAGTGCCAGAAGGATTTGTTTGCAATGCCAGAAGGAGTTGAACTATGGTTTAACACTTAACTGCCATATTTATGCCTTGCTATCCGACGAAAGAATTTTATGTAATTTGTGTGTGTATTTGTGTGGTTGTGTAACTCTATGTAATTTGTGTGGTAGTGTAACTATGTAATTTGTGTGTGTATTTGTGTGGTGGTGTAACTATGTAATTTGTGTGTGTATTTGTGTGGTAGTGTAACTCTATGTAATTTGTGTGTGTATTTGTGTGGTTGTGTAACTCTATGTAATTTGTGTGTGTATTTGTGTGGTGGTGTAACTCTATGTAATTTGTGTGTGTATTTGTGTGGTGGTGTAACTCTATGTAATTTGTGTGTGTATTTGTGTGGTGGTGTAACTCTATGTAATTTGTGTGTGTATTTGTGTGGTGGTGTATTATTTCTTACCTTAAACTTCTTTATATTAGATATTTAAAATTGGTAGCGTATCCTATTCAGGACGTAGCCATCAACCCATAATTATTTGGCTGCAGTAATTTTGTATGCAATATAAATACGTTAAGTAGTTTGCCATGCTTTCTGAACGGTCCGGATGCTCAAATGCCGTGGCGGGATCGAACTCTGTACCTTGGCCGTCACAGACGCACTCTGTACTACTTCGCCATAGAGCCGGACATATATTGAATATAGTCAATTAAAATACTTAATAGCGAATGTTCGACTTAATTTCTCTAATTTTCGAAATAATTTTTGGTGACCGAGAATTATTTAACAACCATTAGCTTTCAGAACAAAACACGGGGCTAAATATCAACGATATAATTATTTCTATAGGCCGAATATCAGCGATATAATTATATCTATAGGCCGAATGTCAACCATATAATTATATAATCTATAGGCCGAATATCAGCGATATAATTATATAATCTATAGGCCGAATATCAACGATATAATGACATCTATGCGTCGAAGGTCAACAATAGAATGACAGTTACATGGCCTAATATAAACGACATATGACATTCACTGGGACGAATGTTAACAGTAGAAGAAAAACGAAAGTCAACAATATCATACCAGTCGCGGGATCCAATGTCAACAATAGAATTGTAGGAAAGTCATCAATAGAAAGACATTCACCTGTCATAATTTCAACAATAGAATGTCATTCACATTCTATCAACAATAGAATTACAACCACAGGGCTGAATGCCAAGTGTAGAATTACATCAATAGTGAAAGATAAGACAAAATATCTGAATTAAACTTTACATTTCTGCAGACACATTTAGCCAAAAGATTTAGCATTCAGTAACAGGATTCTCGTAGCCAGAGATTTGTAAGATAGTTTTTCTCGCGTCATATTTTATAGGATTGCATAAAGAATATTTCCCTTATTGACTTGAAGGAAAACTTGTGCCATCATAAATTGGTTTTTAATAAAGAAAAAGTACACCAGCAGCGAGTGAGTGGAAAATGAACAAAACTGCCAGGCGATATGAATGTTAAGGATGGTTAAAAATTATTGAGACCAACGGGAATTGAACAACGGGGATTTTTAAAGTGCACTTATTCTATTGTTTTTTGGCTCATGTTTCTAAAAAAACCAAAGCAGTTAGTGGATTCCATCTTTCTATTAGTGTGCACAGACTACAACTACGTTTTACGAACCTGTTTTTGAGACACTACTATTACAAAATGACATGTACTTGTATTTTACAGATTATAGTAAAGCATTCTACAAGGTAAGGTATTCAGGTTGGTTGGTTGGTTGCTGATCCAGCGGCCCATGTGCTCATGCCCTTTGACCTAATGCCATTAAATGGCATTATATTTCTGGGAAGTCTGTGGATTTTCAGCCCACCCCGGGACAGAGCCACATAATAACTATCACACCTCCAGGAAGGTAAGTTTCAACCTATGCACTGCTACTAGCCACTATAGCCAAGATACGGTTCACTGTGCTCATTCCCCACCACCAATTGACTACTGGTTATGACGAACTTCTCTATTGCTCTAGGCATGCAACCAAATGTTCAAGTCAAAAAGATTGTCACGTCCTGAGTCACTGTGTCTCTATGATGGGTCTCAGCCATAGCAAAAAAAATAGTTTTGTCAATATACTCCTCTCCAGTGCTGCACAGTACATCTCTGGCTCCCTTCCAACCACAGAGGATGCATACATATATTCAAGTAAACATGAAACACATTTCTACATCAAAATAACAGCATAATAAGCATAATTGTATAGAGATGTGCCATGAAGCTTCTAAAAGAAGATAACCTTAATGTAACGGCATTTCATCTACTAAGGTTTTCTGTGGCATGGGTGGTTTGTTTAGTGGGCCATTGGTGAGACCCACAGACGCAACCACATGTGTGAAGTATTCAGAAATTATTAAAATTGTTAGAAAAACTGAATGTTGATAGGAAAGATCTCAAGATAATAAAAAATTTGTATTGGAAACGAACAGTTGCTATGAGGTTTGACAGTAATGTAGGAGAATTCCAAAAGATAGAAACGGGCGTCAGACAAGGATGTGTAACGTCACCAGATCGTTTATCCCTGTGTACAGAGAATGTTATCCGAAACATAAATCATGCCAGGAATAACAGTTGGAGGTTACAATCTGAATAATCTGAGATACGCTCATGATACGGTTCTTATTGAAGGAGCGAACAAGAATTTCCATCCTAGTTAGACATGGTAGAACAAGAAAATGAAAAAAGGTCTCAGCCTAAACAAGAAGAAAGCAGAAGTAATGGTTGTTTCAAAGAAATACACACCGCCAAAATGCAGTAATAATATCAATGATGAAAAATTAAATCAATCGGATAAAGTAACGCATTTTGGCACCATTTTAACATCAGATGTCAGGTGCTCCAATGAGATCAAGAACAGGATAACACTGGCCAAATCAATATTTCAAAGAATGAGAAACATTCGATGCAATGGATCAAAGTACATGCGCGAATTCGAGTGCTAGGATGTTATAGTGAGCCAATCCTACTTTATGGATGCGAAGCATGAACAGTAAACAAAAGTGCCATATGATAAGTTGGAGGCAACTATGATGTGACTTTAAAGAGGAAAGATGAAAATTCCATGGACAGTCAAGAAAGTTAATATAGAAATCATCATAGATGCTGGAGTAAAACAACAAATTATAGCAAAAATTAGAAGTAGAGAATCAATATTGTTAGGGCATGTAAAGAGAAAAGTAAAATTTGAACATCTAGTAACCACCGGAAAGATATAGAGGAGAAGAAACAGAAGAAGACAAAGAGAGACCTTTCTGGATGGGTTGTCACTGTGGCACAAAAAGAAGTCACCAACTGAACGTATTAATAGCACAAGAGACAGAGAGTTGTGGAGAAACATGATTGCCTACGCCACTCGTCATGGCACTTGATTTATTGACAATTCATCGTCACTTTTGAACGTTTTTGATCTTTGATCTTTAACTTTGATCCTTGCTGTGTGTTCTCTTACTAAACTGTGTAATACTCATTTATATAGACTAATCAGAGATATATATTGGGAACAAACCGCACCACTACAGTTTGAAAACAGTTACTCACAATACATAGAAATAAAAGAGGAGTAAGCTAAGGATGTATTATATCAGACAGTCTATTTAACATCTACAGACAGAACATTTGTAAAGATGTAGAAGGAATGCCAGGGCACAAAGAACATTGGGAAAATAAAAAACAATATGCGATATGCAGATTGTTCCTTTAGCAGTAAGTGAACAAGGGTTAATAGATTAAGACTCAAAACAAGTAGAGATTATGTACTAGATATTAATATTCGATAAAATATAAACCATGATAAAGGGATCAATCAATAAATCAATAAATCAATAAATAAATAAATAAATAAATAAATAAATAAATAAATAAATAAATAAATAAATAAATAAATAAATAAATAAATAAATAAAACAATCAATCAATCAATCAATCAATCAATGAATCAATCAAACAACCAATCAATCGACCAACCAACCAATCAACCAATCACGTTTCCTGCCGAGTGGCGTAGGCGATCATGCTTTTCCACAACTCTCTGTCTCTTGTGGTGTTAATAAGTTCACTTTGTGACTTATTTTGTACCACAGTGACAACCCATTCAAAAAATTATGTCTTTGTCTTTCTCTGTCTTTTCTTCCCTTGATCTTTTCAGTGGTTACTAAATGTTCACACTTTACTTTCTTCATCACATGCCGTAAAAATCCTGATTGTTTGTTGATTAATAAAGGGAACATATGCTAAATCTGTTGTTATTGTTGTCGATATCCAAATACTGTTATGTTGTGTACTTATACTCTTGGGAACATATTGCCATTCTTATAAAAGAGCAGATCTTCTGAAGATGATTTAGTGACCCGTACATTGGCTTATTGACTGTTAAGGGTGTCTGTAAGAGTAATTTTTTTTTACCTGGAAGTTGAGAGGTAAAGGCAGTAAATATGGAGGTGTTCCACTGTTTCAATGCTAAATATAAAAATACGTGGATTTATATTGCAACAAACTGAGCTTTTTTTTTTGTATCTTGGACACATAGTCACATATGATGGTAGATGTGAAACAAAATTTAAAAGCAGAATAGCAATTGCTACAATAGTTTCAATGACACGAGGACCATATTAACATCTAAACAATTTACAAACATACTAAAAATGAGTTATAGATAGATACATTTATTGTACAATAATCTATGGTTCAGAAACATGAACCGCGAACAAACAGCTACAAGATATAATTTTAGGTCTTTGAGATGTGAATATATATATATATATATATATATATATATATATATATATATATATATATATATATATATATATATATATATATATATATATATATATATATATATATATATATATATATATATATATATATATAATAGGGGCAGAGTATCACGGAAAGAGAAGAAAATAAAAGGTTCTGACAACACTGCGCATGAAAAAAGAACTTAAAGGAAATACAAATTAAACGAACGACATGCGAATATTGTGGACATATGGGCTATCCATAAATAACTTCAACAATTAGGAGAGGGTGAATATCTGAAAAGGTTGACAGTTATTGGCAAAAGGAAAATGGTTTTGACAAAAGTTGATGTCAACAATACTGTTTTTTATACATCAATTAAAATGTATGATTTTTAAATATATTGCTAAAATTTGAAACAAATCATGTAATATTTTAGCGCTTTGTCTGGTAGATAAACGTGTCTTTGACGCGGCAGTTGTGGTGGGGCGGATCATTGTTTACGTAATCTGCTACGAAAGCAAGGGTGGATCCCCTGAATTATTTACTGTTATTAACAGGGAGGGTAGGGGTCAAACAGGGATGACTGAGGTCAAACATATGGGGATGAGGTCACACAGGGAAGTTGGGGTCAAACAGGAAGGATGGGATTCAAAAATTGGCGAAAACATTGTAGACCAAGATATGAACAACCCGTATTAAATATCATGACACTTTGATAAATACCTTACTTTTAGAAAGAGCTGAGGGGAGGCGTGCTATCTGAATGATACGGGTAGGCAGCTATTGAAGTGTGAGGGCATGAGATGGGCATGATACAATTTGTCTGAGGGCACCACCAAGGTAAGAGATAAAGAATGTTGAAGCTTTCATTTGCAGTCAACCTCTGCTGCGGAGATGACAGTTAATGATGATGATAATGTACATGTGTAGACGGAAGCGCTGCGTCACGTTACTTTATCAAATAACAATATAATAAGTCAACGAGCTAGCGATTGAGCCAATCATGCATTTAGTTTTATTCTGGATATTCCAGCTTCTAACGAAGGCAAGAATTGTTGCTAATAAACACGTAACTGCGGGACTGTTGATCTTGGTTTACTTGGAGTTATTGGCCTTTAAGAGATTAACAAAAAAAAACAAAACGCTATTTTATGAGAATTTATGATTTCATTAAGCGCATCTTGTATCTTTTTTGAGTTTTCTTGTAGTAAAAAATCGATCTAAATTCTTCCTATTTTTGTTCAGTCTTTCTCATTTATTTTGTGTTGATTAAAGGAAACAAAGTAACTGGGCCGTTGTCCGTTTCTTGTCCAGATGATATCAAATATCCTCTCCACATAAAAGGTTGAATGTGAACATTTTAGAACATTAAGCAAGAACATGGAAATAGAGGTTGTTGTTGTTGTTGTTGTCTATATCCAATAGTTTCTGCGTAGTTCTACTCTTGGTAACACAATGTTATTCTTAAGAAGTGCAGGTCTTCTGAAGTTGAATAACAAGTAGTAATAGCTTAATTAACGTTGCTGTCGACGCAAATCAGACTCCCATATAGTATGCTGCGCAAGATTAAGAAAGGAATGCGTTACTTTTCTAGAAACGCCTAAATAGCCATACGAGTCTACTGTCTAGGTCATGCGGGAGTCAGAGGCATCGAAAGAGCTGATTCATGGACGGGTGGGTAATGCTGTTTGTTTGTTCCTTTCGTGCCGCAGACGGCACATAGGGCAGAAGATTTGATTCTCCGTGTGTTGCGGTCCGCTGCCTTCAGTTTTAGTTCTTGTATGGTCTTGCAGCCTGTTATTTCCCCTTCTTTAAGTATGGTGTTCTTTAGGTTTGCTTTAGGTTCCCCTCGTTTTCTTTTACCCTCAGGTGTGCACATGAGGGCTTGTTGGTTTATTCTGTTTTCATCTAAAATAAAAACGTGACCCAGGTATTTCCATCTGCGTTTTCTTATGATTTGTGAAATTATTCTTGGTGTGTTGTGTTTTTTAAATCATTATTTGTAACGAAATCGCTCCATTGTATGTTCATCAGTGTCCGCAGAAATTTGTTTTCGAAGCTGTTTAATTTTGAGACTGTTGCTTGAGTTGATTTTCAGTTTAAACTTCCATACGTTAAGGCTGAAACAATATAGGAGTTGAATAGCTTTAGCTTGGTGTTTCTTCCTAAATCTTTTGATTTCCGGATATTAGTTAGTTTAGTGAATGTGCAAGCTGCAACTGATATGCGTGTATTTATTTCTTTCATTGAGTCTCCGTGTGGATGACAAATGGATGATAAGAGATAAAACTGAATTAATGAGGAAAGTCATGGATACATTACAAAACGATGTAGAGGATGTTGTCATGGATACATTACAGAGCAATGAAGAGGATGCTGAAAGAGATACTGTTTCAGAAAATGATAGAAATGAAAGGGACCAGAGAAGAGGAGAAGAAGTGCGTCGTTTATGAAAAAATAACAAGAACCCATAACCAACAGCTGACTGGGACACTGAGCTTATAAACTATTACATGGCTGACTGGGACACTTATCGTATATACTATTACATGACTGACTGGGACACTTATCGTATATACTATTACATGGCTGACTAGGACACTGAACTTATAAACTATTACATGGCTGACTAGGACACTGAACTTATAAACTATTACATGGCTGACTAGGACACTGAACTTATAAACTTTTACATGGCTGACTGGGACACTGAGCTTATAAACTATTACATGGCTGACTGGGACACTGAACTTATAAACTATTATATGGCTGACTGGGACACTTATCGTATATACTATTACATGGCTGACTGGGACACTGATCTTATAAACTATTACATGGCTGACTGGGACACTGAACTTATAAACTATTATATGGCTGACTGGGACACTGAACTTATAAACTATTACATGGCTGACTGGGACACTTATCGTATATACTATTACATGGCTGACTGGGACACTGATCTTATAAACTATTACATGGCTGACTGGGACACTGAACTTATAAACTATTACATGGCTGACTGGGACACTGAACTTATAAACTATTACATGGCTGACTGGGACACTTATCATATATACTATTACATGGCTGACTGGGATACTGAGCTTATAAACTATTACATGGCTGACTGGGGCACTGAACTTATAAACTATTACATGGCTGACTGGGACACTTATCGTATATACTATTACATGGCTGACTGGGACACTGATCTTATATAACTATTACATGGCTGACAGAATGAGAAGCTGGGAAATTATAGGAATACCGATTGTACAGTGATGTTGGTTCCTAATCAAGATCATGCAGATATAGGCAATTCCGGGGGAACGAAAGAAGACAAAGAATAAGGTAGATAGAAGACCTTACTAGAAGAGAATGCTAATAGACTAAGAGCAAATGAAATGATAGATAAGAATGAAAATAAAACATCAACAGATGAACAGCTCAGAGTGTGTCATCAGGGAAGTAGATGGGCATTGGTGCGGCAAGTTTCCCGAACAGCTCAGAGTGTGTGATCAGGGAAGTAGATGGGCATTGGTGCGGCAAGTTTCCCGAACAGCTCAGAGTGTGTCATCAGGGAAGTAGATGGGCATTGGTGCGGCAAGTTTCCCGAACAGCTCAGAGTGTGTCATCAGGGAAGTAGATGGGCATTGGTGCGGCAAGTTTCCCGAACAGCTCAGAGTGTGTCATCAGGGAAGTAGATGGGCAATTTTCCCGAACAGCTCAGAGTGTGTCATCAGGAAGTAGATGGGCATTGGTGCGGCAAGTTTCTCGAACAGCTCAGAGTGTGTCATCAGGGAAGTAGATGGGCATTGGTGCGGCAAGTTTCCCAGACAGTTGGCATTATTTATAACCAAATTTATGTTCAAATGACCACATGATGATCACAGCTCTATAATATGTCCAGTAACTATTCGAAAGTAAATGTTCATGAATTCATTAAAATACTACCATTAGCTATAACTTTTAATTTTCTAATTAATCGCCAACATGAACCGCTGATAGTTCTACTTGTTAGTCGTTGGCTTCCTAGTTGGGCTGTGGAGGTTTGTTTCCATATTTTATGTGGAAGTTCATTTGGAAAATAAAGCTCTCTTATGTAGAAACAATATAACCTAATGGGTACGACATCTTCTTGTAAGTAAAACGGAATAAGGATTCAGACAGCTTCAAAGTTTTCCGCCGATCAACGAAAAAATATGGACATATTACCGTATTTTCCAACATATTTCAGTGCTATGAACTGGGACTACTTTTGTATACGTGTCGGAGACGAAAGAAGATCTAATTTTATATTTGCATTTGTTAATAACATTTCTCAGAATTTTTTCTACTATGTATATACTCTGTTTACTTCTCCAAATACAGTAATATAAAGATCTCTCTGTAATATTCTCGACCCTGTAGATTGGTTGGGGCGTGGAGGGTGGGGGGTGGAGGGGAAATATTCAACTCCCACCTTCACCCCGCCATTAATTTAGTAAATCCGAACACGATTTTCAGTATTAGAAAATTAGCTAGATAGTCACTAACCGTCACATCTTCGCGACTATAACGATTTTCAAAAAATAGTGTTCACCAATAAAATCTCAGGGAAATGAAGTGATACATCATTCATATATTCATTTGACTATTGTCCTTTAAAAATAAAAACTCCACCCCCTATTGAAGTCGTATCTACGGCCCTAAATGTTGTTTTTGTTCTTAAGAATCAGCTATTAAACTAATGTGTGTTTGTAAACATCTCAAATAAATTAAATAACATTAACAGTCAATTATCAATAAACATATCACATGAAGTAAATAACACAGTCAATTATCAATAAACATATCACATGAAGTAAATAACACAGTCAATTATCAATAAACATATCACATGAAGTAAATAACACAGTCAATTATCAATAAACATATCACAATTAAC
>CM067322.1:23456636-23644136 GCA_034231615.1 Meghimatium bilineatum
AGAACGCCTCCACAATCATGACTGTCTTGTCATTAAACGTACAGTCTGATTCTCCGAGAATTTACGCGAATGAGGCAGGATAATCTTATGAGCCCACACGGTATACAGACGAATCTCACCAACGCTATGTGGACCACATAGAGTATAGTGAGACATGTAGATAACTGTGGACATCCACTGTATCGAACTGTTTCCAAACGTTTCGACTCGTCTTGCCACTGGTTAATGAGATCCGACAGGAGAGTGATGTCGACGCTTTGCACGACTTTTCCTCAAATAAATCAAAATCTCCATTTCACGTCATTTTCATATCCACGACAGTGCTGGTATACGCTGGTGAAACACGGACTGTGAGAAAACTCAATCGCTTTCACACAACGTGTCTCAGAAAAGTTATGAACATCAGATAGCAAGACAAGATTCCGGATACCACTGTCTATCAAAGATCTGCTATCCTAGAATTCACACTTTTCTGTATTCTGATGCAGACACAGATTCTTTGGGCAAGTCATAATGCTTGAACTGTCCAAAGATCCTTCGGCCTGAATATGGTTTATTGGCCATCTACAAACATGCAATCAAGGACATAACTAGAAATTAATTTTCAAAACTGAATGTAACAAATATTAATCATCACTTGTGATAGATGAACAGCAGGTATAACCTATATTGTATGTGTGGTTTAACATTTAGTAGAGATGTGAGGAGATATAACATTTAATGGATGTGTGAATGAACCATAACCAACTACCAACAAGAACACATAACATAAGAAAATCCGGATACAGGGGCAAAGGAAGACATAGAACAAGATGGATAGATAACAACAAGACATCACTTAACAAATTCGGATTCAACGCAGCCAAGGCGACACATCTGGCTGTGGATAGACAACTAAAACTAAAGATCCCGGTCACCAACATTACGCTTAACGGTAAATGTGGATATTCTGACCCTTATCCAGCTGGGGATAGAATAGATATACAGTTGTCTCATTTCACACAGAGATATGAGTAGATTCAAGTGTCTCATTTCACAAGACATGCATAGATGTGTGTCTTATTTCACAAGACATGCATAGATGTGTGTCTTATTTCACAAGACATGCATATATGTGTGTCTTATTTCACAAGACATGCATAGATGTGTGTCTCATTTCACAAGACATGCATAGATGTGTGTCTCATTTCACAAGACATGCATAGATGTGTGTCTCATTTCACAAGACATGCATAGACGTGTGTCTCATTTCACAAGACATGCATATATGCGTGTCTCATTTCACAAGACATGCGTAGATGTGTGTCTTATTTCACAAGACATGCGTAGATGTGTGTCTTATTTCACAAGACATGCATAGACGTGTGTCTCATTTAACAAGACATGCATAGATGCGTGTCTCATTTCACAAGACATGCGTAGATGTGTGTCTTATTTCACAAGACATGCGTAGATGTGTGTCTTATTTCACAAGACATGCGTAGATGTGTGTCTTATTTCACAAGACATGCGTATATACATATCATATTTCACACAAAGACATATATATATATATAAACAACTAGCTCGTGCCGCACAAATCAAAATGTAAGGTAGATAAAATATTAGACCGGGTATTTCTGACAGATGGACTGACTGAACAGGCGAACATCACTCTTTGTGAATCATATAAACAAGATGGCTCTAGAGATTCCGATATCTCATCATGCAACTAGAATGTATCAATATTCTGCCGCAGACGGATGTGTCGGACAATTGGCGCAAATAAAACGGAGACACAGCGCATTGCCATTCTCTGGACTATATCTTGCTGTAAATCTTGTAGGATCATTGTCCTGCTATAAGAGAAAACCAGCAGGAGTTTGAGAATGAACGCTGAAGAAAAAGAAATACATCAATATCAACCGAGGCGCAATTTCCCTGAACACATACATTGTTTTCTCGTTATAACAATGTAAAACGAGATATATATATATAACAATGTTTTCTTTAAAACTCAAACTGCAACTAACACATGCTTGATTAGTTACCGTTTATTCTAGATTTTCGTTGATTTATTTCCTAATGTAATTGTTTATATATTTGTTATCTCATTGTGTTTGGTACTTATTGGGATATTGTGGACGATCAAGAGAAATATTTGTTTAATTACTTGAAGACATAGAATGTTTGTTACTATTCACACACACAAAAACAGGATATGTAATTGGTGCGTACATGTTGAGAACTAAGTGTTAATAAGACATGTTTACGATAGAGGCGTTACACATAAAATTGTCATGACGGAAATAATTGTGTACGCGATGGTGGGGCGGTCTCATAAATGTTATGAAATGACATTCTATTTTACAATTCCCACAAATGAATATTATTCCAGATAATGTTAGTTCAGGGGAACAGAGTTTAGAACGAGTCATATAAAGAATGAGAGTAATGGAAATGATAAAGACGAGTTGGGGAGGGAGGGAGCGAAAGTACTGGAGATGTGAAAAGGGGCAATTCCAATAAGACCGTTCGTATTAGAAGACATTAGTATATGACTTCATTCGTGACGTTTTTGGTTATTGTCGTGTTTTAAAAAAAAATATTATAGGCCGACCAACAAAAATGCACGGAAATAATCCAAACTAATCTTTCAGGCACTTTACTGGCTGGAATCGCAAACCTGCTCCCATGCATGCATACTAAGTGATTCACTGAATATGTTTCAGAAAGTTAAAACAGGTGACGTACGTAGGGAATGGGAGGAGTCATTAGAGAGAGCTAAAATGCGGGCATCACTACGAAAACTCACGCTTATTTTTGTCCTCGGACACGTGGGCGTGGAGGGAAACGAACGGGCCGACAAATTAGCTAGTCTCGCCACCACAACAGACGGTCAGCCTGTGGACCGAGCAGACATACTCACTGCTCTTTGTGAGTCCTCACGATCAGAGGATTTTGAGATGAAAAAGCATGAGTCAATATCAAGAATGCAAGAATTGGGAGTGAGGATGGGCGTGGCCCGAAGAGAACCCCTGACAAAGATTTCAAAAAAAGTAGTGAACCAACAAAGAACCGGAACAATCAACCGTTATACCCTGAGAGATTTACTGAAGCGGAGATCGGAGCACCTATGGACGTGTCCGGTGTGCGAAGATGGCATACTTAATACTTTCATGTCATGTTTACATTTTCTGTACACGTCTTCATACTGGACACAGGTCATGGTTGAACAGACGATAGAGGAAGTGAAAGTACCACAGATGAGGGAAAGTTAAACAGACAAGAAAGAGAAAACACCAAAGATAATAGAGGAGAGAATAGTTCAATAGAGGATGAAGTAAACAAGTAACGACAGCAGGAACAGTTTCAGTAAGATCAAGCTACACATTAGATGAAAGTGTCTTATTTCACAAAGATACCCGTAGCTGAAAGTGTCTAGTTTCACACAGAGACATGCATATATACAAGTTTCTCGTTTCACACAAATATACATATATACAAGTGTCTCGTTTCACCCAGAGACATGCATATATACAAGTGTCTCGTTTCACACAAATATACATGTGTCTCGTTTCACACAGAGACATGCATATATATATATATACAAGTGTCTCGTTTGACACAGAGACATGCATATATACAAGTGTCTCGTGTCACACAAAGATGTACATATATACAGGTGACTCGTGTCACACAAAGATGTACATATATACAAGTGACTGGTGTCACACAAAGATGTACATATATACAAATGACTGGTGTCACACAAATCAAAAATGTACTACCAACGTAACCCACTCATACTAAAATACACTGTTTTAAATCTGTTGATGTATATACGGAGACTCAGATATGTTAACTGCCTTAGTACGCGTGCGCAATGCCTCACTAAATTGACCACTATGGAGTCACTTGGCCTATCGGACCAACCATTTCGCAACATAAATCTCTCAGTAGATGGCATGGACACTAAATAAACAATTAGAAGACATAATTGATGCCTTTGAGATGTGGGTATATAAAAGAATAGGGAGAACATCATGAAAAGAGAAGAAAACAAATAAAAAGTTGTAAAAATACTTAATATGAAGAAAGAATTACTAAGAAAAATAAAGATCAGGCAAATATAATATTTTGGACACATTTCTTCTTTTTCTTCTTTCGTTCGCTAATAATGTCTATATATGCAGTGTTGTTTCTTGTATAAATTGGACAGTGTTTTCCATTTCTTGTTTTGTACCATAAAGTTTAACATTCATTGGTGTATCAGAAGGCCAGTATGTGCATCTTAATGTGTCATAGTTTGCACATTCTTGAAGGATATGTTCTGAAGTCTGGTTGACTTGTCCACAATTACACTTTGCTGTTGTGCCAATTTTAAATTTTGTATACATATGGTTGTTTAGTCTATTGTGTCCAGTTCTCAGTCGAAATATGATGACCTGTTCTTGTCTGCTAAGTAGGTGGTAGTCATCCCGTGGAGGTAAGTTAGGCTTTCGTTGTGCCTTTATCGTGGATTTCTTTATGCGATAATGCATGACATTCTGATTGTTGCGGTGCGCCTTCTGGCCAAATGTCGCTGACTTCAGCACCTTTACTTGCTAGGCAAGACTGTGGTCCTGCCCGAATGTGGGAGGGCCCGGCCAGTCTTAGTTTCCAGCCTCTGCTGGCTGGACTAAGCCCCATCTCCACGCCAAGGAGCTGGCCTCGATGGGGTTGGACACATTAAAAGACATGACACATTGTTGAAGACCTTACTTGCGGGTAAAGTCAAAGAGAAGCGAGCAAGAGGTAGGCAGAGATACAAGTGGGAGAGTAACATCACAAGATGGACAGGTTACAGACTAGCAGAGTGCACCACCAAGACAAGAGATGTTGGAGATACGTTGCAGCCAACCTTCGTTGCGGAGACGGTACTTGATGATGATGAGATGACATGTAAATATAGTGAGGTTCTCCTCTTGTGAAACCCACACACAATTTCATCTGTACACAAATGTCCCCCTTTGTGGCGCAACATTTGGAAAACACATCCTTGCACATCCTGCTGTGACTCAGATGAGCTCCAGCCGTGACCACGGTCCTATTTGTCAATGCGCACATGATGTTCCGGCTATGAAAGGTGGCACATGGGATGTGGTGAAAAGCAACCTTGTGCATGACGAGAGAATTCTCTGGGAGATTCTTTAAACAAGCAAACATATTAGCCCTGCGTAATTGGTGAGTAAATTTAAGTAGGTAGCCAGAGGACAATTTTTAAAAATTCTTGAGACTAACGGGGTTTTAACCAGTCCGTTCAACGGCACCAAATCGCCTAGCAACTATTGCACACACTATTGTAATTGGTGAGCCACTTTGATGGCGGGGAATCCAGAGGTGATACACATATCATTGTGAAGTCTATGCCTCCAACTGTGCCTGCTGCGGAAAGGTAGAAAAGCCACAAAACTCCTCTAGAGTTTATCACTCTTTGAGGGGCCCAAAGAGTAGGAAGCTTTCCAAAGCATTCACGTCATTGAGGGTTAGATTCTTGAGAGTATGTAGTCATGGTCTGGAGATATGAGTGAGAACTTATTAAAGCAGTAATAAATTCATTTCAAGATGAAGATATTGTCCATGAGGTTGAGAACGTATACATACAGAGAATGTTAGAAATGGGAATATCTATATGGGAGGGAAGGAAAAGTAAAGGCCCCAAAGATCACGCAATCAACACCTGACTGGGACTCTAAGTCTACATACACTGGGATGTCAAGATATACAAAAATAGGTAGGTGTGTTACCAAAATAAAACAACTTAACAACGAGATACAGAGACAGACGACGTTTCGACTATAAAGTCTTCATCAGGACAAACAAATGACCACAATAAAACAAATCTTACATGGAGACAAATAGGGTTATAACGAGGAGGACAATAGCAGATAGGTAATGAGGGAAGACAAGATGTGGAAGCATGACAGGTGAGAAAAACGTATGGGGAGAAGTTAGTAGTAAGTAGGGAGGGGAAAGTAGACTGAAGAAAGTGAGATGAACAATGGAAAAGATATGGCAGCAAGTAAATTAAAAGTACATTAAAAATACGCACCTCAAAAGTGGCAACAGAGAATGAATGCTATAGACAAGCAATCATGATGTAAGGGAAGAGCAAAATGAGATGGTACGAGGGATCAGGTGGGAGAGATAGAAAGGGAAGACTTGCTTTCAGAAGACATTATTTAGATTTAATAAAACTCCATCCTTACTGAAACATATCTACTGTCTACTAGTAGAAACATATCTACTCAAGTCTGGACATGAGTAAGATGGTCAGGTTAAGAAATATGCCGTTGCTCAACAACCAGATGTGCCAATAGTTTACTATTAACCAAAAAAAATGAACAAAACAGTTACCAACACAAGATGACTACCAAATTATGGCCAGACTAGAATAAGACACTACATAGCCACGTGTATACACAGCTCAAGATAGGAAACACAACAATATATACAGGCATCTGAGACAATATTCATCAAGAATGTCAGAATATGAAATACTGAGGCAAACACACTCCAAGAGAAACAATACTGGAAGAAAACTCTTATGAGCCTCTGTACAAGTTACAAGACAGTCAATTTTATATAAAAGACAAAACTATTTTCTTCTCGTTCGCAGTATAGGCAGGTTGCACGATAGATAACATGACTGCTAGTTGGCATGATATCTCCGACTTTAGTACCTGTGCTTGCTTGAGAAGGACTGTGGGCATGACCAATTTTAGTTTCCAGCCACTGTTGGCTGGACAAAGACCCATCTCCACTTGGCCCTGATTGAGACTTCAGATATAAGAACATTCCAAGTGAAAGAAAGAAGAATCATACCTAGTTAGTTGATTCATTTCTGTTTCCCCAATCCACATTCTCTCTCAAAGATAATTATGACTATGCAAGTTTCTTATTGGTTTCATCAGAGACCATTATTCTACTTTTGGAAATGTGGAGATTGTCCTAACCCCACATATTTATTTTCGGCCTGTGACATTCACGACCTGCTTTTGTTTCATTCTCCAGCCTTTGTGATTATGTGTTCTTATGTAGTAATTGTATCTGGTCGAAAGTAACACATATTCTCATGGCTTTGTGATCAAGTTCTCAAGTAGTGGTTGAATTTGGTCTAAAGTAATACATGTTCTTATGTAGACATTGTATCTGGTTTAAAGTAACATAATTTTTGGCTTTGTGATGACATATTCTTATGTAATGGTTGTATCTTGTCTAAAGTAACAGGTTATGTAGTGGTTGTATCTTGACTAAAGTAACACACATATTCTCTGACTTTGTTATCACGTTTTTATGTAGTAGTTGTTATCTGGTCTAAAGTAACACACTTATTCTTATGTATTGTTTTATTTGGTCTAAAGTAGCACACATATTCCTATGTAGTGATTGTATCTGGTTTAAAGTAACAAACTGTCGTATTTAGTGGTTATATCTGGTCACAAGTAACATATTACGTAGTGGTTGTATCTGTCTAAAGTAACACCTTATGTTGTGGTTGTATCTGGTCTAAAGTAACACCTTATGTTGTGGTTGTATCTGGTCTAAAGTAACACCTTATGTTGTGGTTGTATCTGGTCTAAAGTAACACCTTATGTTGTGGTTGTATCTGGTCTAAAGTAACACATATTCTCATGTATTGCTTTATTCGGTATAAAGTAGGATGTTCCTAGCACGTTCTTATTTAGTTATTGTATCTGGTCTAATCACTCCTCACCACAGGCAATTGTGCATCCGGACCGTTCAGAAAGCAATGACAACCTACTGAACGTATTTATATTGCCTAGAAAATCACCACAGCCAACAAATGCTGGGTTGATAGCTATGTCCTGGATAGGATATGCTACCAATTTTATTTTTTTTTATCTGGTCTAAAGTAATATTCTCACGCATATTCTCTGGCTTTGGTAAGAGAGAATGATGAAAACATAATGACAGCAGTCCAAGCATAAATCTTATTTTCACAATGTATTCCTAGTACATCCAAGAACTATATGCATTTCCTCATTTTTGATAAGGTTTCAGTAGGTCACACTGAGAATGCAAAAGAGAACCAACTCATGGAGAAGGACAAGCAATAGGTGCTGAAGTCACACATAGTTCATTGCTGCCTCATTCACAGTGTTGTATTGTTTGCAGGACATCTGTGTCAAAATGTTATTCCAAGATAACCCAGACTTAGAGTTTATTTACAGAACATCAAAATATACACATACACACACATTATATATATATATTCATTCATTTTCCTTTTTCGCTGAAGTTAGCGCATAGGGCAGAGGTCAGATCTCTCCAATTCTGTCTGTTCAAAGCTATTCTGTACAGTTCTTGAATAGTATGAATATTTATTGTTTTACTTTCTCTAAGTATTGTTCTTCTGAGTGTTTCTTTTGGTCTACCCCTTGCTCTTTTGCCTGTACGTATCCATTCAAGAGATTGGTGGTGTATTCTGTTGTGTCTGCGCGTAGGACATGCCTGATGTAGGACCAACAGCGTTTTCTGATAACATCTGTGATGAAATTATGTGTCTCTTCTCTGATTTTATTATTTGATTTGAATTCACTCCAATGGATGTTAGTTATCCTACGAAGACATTTGTTCTCGAAACTCAGTAATTTCTTTTCTGAAGATAAAGAGCTTTTCCAGCTCTCACATCCATATGATAGCACCGGATTAACGCAGGAATTAAATAAGCACATTTTCGTGCGTTTGACTTTGACTTCCAGATATTAGACAGTCTGTTAAATGCACTTGATGCTAGGGCAATGCCAGTTGTAATTTCTGGCATGACATCACCGCTGAGTGTTAATTTGCTTCCTAGATAGGAGAATTTCTGTACTTTTTCAAGTTGTTGTCCATTTAAAGTAATTTCGTTAGGTGAATTGGTGAAGTCCATAATTTTTGTTTTTAATGAATTGATTTGGAGACCTATTTGTCCTGTAATGAGTTTTAATCTATCAGTTTTTGTTTTTGCATCTTGATGGTTTTCACTCAATAGTGCAAGATCATCGGCAAAATTCAGGTCTTCTAATATACATACACACACACACACATATATATATACATACATATATACATACATACATACATATACACATACATACATACACATACATATATACATACACACATATATATACATACATACACACATATATATACATACATACACACACATATATATACATATATATATATATATATACACACATACACATATATATATACACATACATATATATATATACACACATACACATATATATATACACATACATACACATATACATATATATATACATACACATACATATATATATATACACACATACACATATATATATATACACATACATACACATATACATATATATATACATACATACATACACATATACATATATATATACATACATACATATATATATATATATATATATATATATATATATATATATATATATATATATATATATATATATATATATATATATATATATATATATATATATATATATATATATATATATATATATGCTAACATCAACAATATATATATATATATATATCTGCTTATGATTCACAGTATTTTATCTCGGAATCTTTGTCTGTCTGTTCCTAAGCCGGTTACCTTTGATATTTTCTCTAATAAGAATTACAAATGTTCAACAAGCAAACTTCAAAATGTCACTACCATTACAAATAAATGAGACAAATTAACGTGGTAAATTCATTTTATTGGCAACTTCAAGTCTAGAAATAATTTTTTGAACCTTGTATGAATAGAACAATGTCACAACAGGATAACATGAAACATGTAAACATCTGGAATATTTTACAATATCAACATTAGGTACAACTTGTACAATAATGATGGATGTCCTATGTAGTGTTTTATGTAACAAACATCCAGAGTTATGTCGCCACAGAGGTCACAGTTCGAGTACATATAAAAACCAATTGTGGACACCTAAAGATGGTACTATATGTACAGAAGCTACTGGTAAAATTACAAATCAGAGTGGAGATTATAAGTTGAATGTTCCACCTAGGACAAGATCAACAAAACCAAATTTTCCATATTCACAGATCAGACCATGACCTGCAAACTGAAACCAGCATACATATTAACACTACAACTAGCTATGATCACTATCTTCACAAAATAAAGTTAAAACTCTAATATTTACAGTTTAAAAAATTCACATCTATAGCTAGGTTAAGGCTGGTCACTATATATACACAACTATAATTGTGACCAATGAAAGCACACCGATTAAGGTGGAGTGATTATATAATTATTGTTTGCTATAACTGTACCTCCACTGGTTAGATAAGACAATGCACAGTACAGATTTAGTTGATTATGCCAGTGCTTTCCAACTCTTTTCCAGGCGCCATGTTGACATAAATTAATTTCACCGGGACATGCACACACCTCCCCCCACCCCCCTAGTCTACAAATACAATATATACAATTCTGTCATCTCCCCTATTTCAACAATATTTTCTACATGGCTCACTAGATTCCACTTGCAAATGTGATAAAACTACTGCCAGTGGCTTTTAAAATGGAACCATAGTCTGTCTGAAAATGTCTAAAGAGTTTAAACTGGAATATTTCAGGGTAATTGTTAGATCGGAATAGTCAGACTAACTAGAGCAGAATAACAAAAATGTTTAATGTTGACTTCATGTTTAGAAATAAAATCAACATGTGTATATAAGTAGTCACATGTTCTAGTCTCATCACAATCAAGGCACAATTCAGTTCTTCATTGAAAAGCATGTCAACATCAACTACATTCACAATAAATTACAATTACCCTTAGAAACAATGGTGTCAATACAATGACTGACACCAAAAGTTAGTTGATTCAATAGTGATATGTTCACAGATCTGTACATGCTAGCGTGTGACTGAGTGGAGATTTTAGTGTGGAATACGAGTTGTCTACTTTATGTGGACAGGGGCAGTCCAGTTTTAGCGCTAAGAAAATGAAGTATTTGTGCACAAAAAGGACAATGAAGTTTTGAATTGTTGGGAATTATGTTTAGATTGGGACAGAGAAGTGATAGTGTGGATTGGGACAGGTCATGGTGTAAAAAATAGTCAAATCATATAGACTGGAGAAGTTAAGAAGTCAAGTCTTGGTGTAAACTGAGGGTAGTTTAATTTGTGATTTGAAATGCAAGAAGTCGTGTCTTGGTGATGAACGAAGTCATGTCTTTGTGGGGACAGAAAGAAAAGTCATGTCTTTGTGGGGACAGAAAGAAAAGTCATGTCTTTGTGGGGACAGAAAGAAAAGTCATGTCTTTGTGGGGACAGAAAAAAAAAATGTCTTGGTGGGGAAATTTAAAAAAGTCGTCTTGGTGTGAAATAAGAGCAATCAAGTCTTTATGTGGAAAATTATGAAGTTTCAGTAAAGATTGAAGGTAGTAAGCTTTGATGCTGTAGAAAGACTGGTTGAAAATCTGTAATAAGTCTGCTGATAAATTTACTAAAGTCAAGACAAAGGTTTGAAGTATGTCTTGATATCTAACTATAAGCTAATATTAATGGAACACTCAGGGAATATATCTTATTTCACACACGTAGCATGTATCAATATACACGACACCCACACAGAGAAACTACCAGTAGGGATAAGACCTGCATGAAATGTACAAGTTTCTGTTATCGCAGTCAAACATGCCCATTACTTCTTGCTTGTTGTCACTGAGGACAACATTTTGACAGTATCATTAGATGATACCAATTGCTGTGTGGAAAATGTAGACAATCCCAACCCTACTACTGCAAATGCTGCTGGTATTGCCCAGCCACTAGAAGACTTGCTCTGTGCCTTTGATACCACTGGCTGTAGACAAATTATCATACAATGTATTATTGCAAGTCTGTTAGAACACATAGCTACATTAAGTACACATGGAATTTGTTAAAATGTTAATCTATTCTACAGCAAGCATGTTTGAACCAGACATATTTATTGTCCACCACATGGCGACTGCCTGCCTTTAGAATATGATTTGGTTTGTCTTGGACAGTTCACGTCTCCCTTGGAAATTTTCTTTTTTCCCTTTAATATGATACAAGCATGGCCACATCTGTCACTCCCAATTCTGGTTTATGGACACCCAATTTAAAACTAAAAGATCAGAAGACTTTAGGTGTGCCTGCTACATAATACTATGACTGGCTGAGTCACATAAAAATATATCTGTACATATTTTATATTATGCTGTTGTGACACAAACCAGGAGCAACAAGGAGGGTTCTTGCTATAGTTTGCACAAACACATAACTTGTATCCACAAGGAAATCTAATATTTAAAATGCTTCTGCAAATGAAAAACGTATCGCATCTGTTCTCAAACTCCCGCTGGATTTCTTAAATTGTGCAGGACAATGAACCTACAAGATTTCCAGAAGGATGTAGTCTAGAGAATGGCAATGTGCTGTAGTGTAGTTTACTGCTGCACATGGTTAAACTGAATTAGGGAACTGCACAAACCTTTCAGATAAACATGCTCTGTTAGGAGAAGAAATATTGCAGCACTAGTGTATATGAACATGTCTATAGGATTTGTGTGTGCATGTTTGTATACAATATTGTTGCTACCATATTCAAAAACTTTTAGTACTAACTCAAAATTGTATATTTAGTCATTCATATTGAGTCATTGTAAATCACAATTAGAAAACCTTTGGTTTCTTAGATCATCACTTAAAAATGTATTTCTGTAAATTAAAGGCTTTCAAAACATTACCCAGAATGCATGTACAAAAGTTGAGAAAAGTATACATGTACACAGTACACGGTGGAGGGGGGGGGGGGGGGTGAAAGAAGAGAGTGATGAGAAAGATAGACAAAGAATAAGGTGGCAATAGTTGCTGATATTGGTACTAACTGTAATCCTGTATATGTCAGGTAAATATTTTCGACTGTGGGCTGCAAAATTGAACCCATTTTCAACTGTGGGCTGCAAAATTGAACCATTTTTCAATGAGGGCTGCAAAATTGAACCATTTTTCAATGAGGGCTTGCAAAATTGAACCATTTTTCAATGAGGGCTGCAAAATTGAACCATTTTCGATTGTGGGCTGAAAAATTGAACCATTTTCGACAGTTGGACGGAAAAATTGAACCTATAGAATTTAAGCTCCTACATGTGTGGTGCCTTACTACAGAGTAACAATTGTGTCACACATATTCTGAAGAAGATACTCTACCAAGAATTAATTCAAAGGATAAGAGGCAGAACAATGCTGGTTCATTGAACAGAAAGCTTTCATTCATTAACAGAAAGATTCCACCGCTAAGCACCCAAAATTTATTAAAATGATTCATCAATAATGAAATATGCTATGCATGTGGTTGATTCCATGGGTCTCACCAATGGCACACTAGATACACCACCCATGCAACCGAAAACCTTATATGATATGCCACTATGTTGAGACTCTCTTATGGAAGCTTTATAGTATGTCATCTTTACAATTATAGATCCCCTCTGAGTAGAAGGCTCCTTCAATAGACATTGTACTTATTGAACACTGAAGCCTTCTTGGTATAAAAGAAAGCTCAGATAAACCATACCACTGCACATAGGAAGTAAGAGCTAATCGCTTGCAATTTCTTGGGTTCTCAATGAAATATGCTCCATTGTTAGCAAATTTTGAATACTTCCTAATTTAATAATTAAGCCAATGGTACAATCCATTTATAATTTATACAAAAATAATCTCCAAGCACAGGTATTTTAAACATACTGCTGACCTGTTCTACTTTAGACAGAGGTTGCGACACCTGTGTATAAGTTCGACAACTTTTCTTGTTCCTCAAAGACAGTTTACGTACAGCATGTGCACTCAGGCGGATAATGCTCATCTTGTGAAGAACAACTGTGAAATATACAAACAAAATTTGAATGGTTTACAATGAGAATAGACCGGAGGGAGAAATATAATTTATCAATAATTTATTTCACTTCAATACATTAACATCATTCTACTGCTGATTATTATATTCCACTTTTTAATCACACAAACAATTCTGACATTACCATATACTCTTATATTCTGTAATCAAACCCAGACTTCCATATCAAATCAGGACTTCTCAAATCATCAAATTCTGACTTCCCAATATTCACATAAAATCTCAACTTACAAATTCAGAGCTGCTACCTTCTCAAAATCTGATATTAAATTCTGACTTCTTAATTCTCACACCACATACTGACTTTGCCCTTTTCACTTCAAAATGAAGTTCCATTTCTCTCACATAAATCCCCACATTCCTTCTATGTATTGCAATAGTATAACCATAATGGCTTCACACTGCGATGAAATAATTTATTGCAAGCAAACTGACATTGTTTTGTAGCTTGGCTATATGAAATAAATGTAGCCAGGATATTTTTTATAAAATATACAGATGATGGGACTCATTGATTGTGAGTTTGCAGATGACTTGGCATTAAGTCCAACTACTAACAAGGCACAAGAACTGCTGAATCAACTTGGTCATCTTTCTCAACAAATAAGTCTTCATTAATTTCCCACTTCCAAAACTAAAATGACAATTTTATTTTACCAAATTAAATTTTAATATCACACAACAATTCAGAGAAAGTTCACTTTATTCTACTTGGGCAGCAAAGTGACATTTTAGTACAGCACATTCACCCACGTGGGATCTTCTGTGTAATGGTTAAGTTGTTCAACATGTTTTCAATAGATCACGGCTTCAAATACAGCTCATTACATCTAGTTTACAGAGTGCATTTTTTTCTAGATCCCTGGGGAGTATTGCTTGAAGCTATGGGAGTTACGTGTTACTTTGTTGAGAGGGATGAAATACACATGGAGTAACCTGACTATAACGAAGCAAAGACAATCCTCTACACCTTTTCAACATTATGCCATTTTGGCTTTGATTTTCTTTATGATCAAATCTAAACTAATTATAGTTGTCTTATATTATATACGATATATATAATAGACCCCAAAATTACTATTCATTGTTCTTTTCAGGTCTCTGTGATACATATCACTTTACAAATAGTACACCTTATCTCAACCTTCCAATTGATATATAAAAATCTTCACTTTCAAGTTATTACATAAATCTTCATTTTCCAGTTTACACTTCAAATTGTCACTCTCCAACTAGGAAATATAAAAAAGTAAACAGATTTTCCAGCGTGGTCACAGTGACTAGTGTTAGTTCAATGAACTGTGCTGATATTTTGAATGCAATCAAGGAGTTATACTGTTGGATAATGTGGGATGTTATTTCTTCTTGTTTGTGTCTATGGCCAGAATACAGGACCTGAGAGTGAAGTGGTGGTGTAGCAAGAATGGAGCGACATATAGGAATCAAAAGAGGAGTTATCATTCAACACAGAACAGTACAGTCAGTTACTACATGCTGAAAGACATACTGAATATGAGATCGGAACACATATGGATGTGCCCAGAGTGCCATTATCTGACAACTAACTCTCCAACTGCCACATTATATGTTTCCTTTCAGTAACATTAAAATCTCTATTTGCAACTTTCACAACAAAACTACTTACAAAACATTCTCAATTTCCAATTGTCATAACACATTCTCAAACAGTGGCATTACCTCCTAATCACTCAATTTGTTGCATCAAATCATCACTACTAACATACACTGCATCATATAATATATTCAACCAATATTTTAAACATTTGATTCCTTCTAAAATAGAATAAAAACCACATGAGTTATAACAAAGAGCAGTGGAAACCTACAATTGAATAAAAATTGAGGTTGATAATATCACTCCAAATCAGAACTCAAAAGTTAAGAGATTAACATATAAATTGTCTGCCCATACATACCAGTGTATATATATACAGCTCTGGTAATGACCAACTTTAGTATTGGCAACCGACTTCTTAAGTCGGTTGATAGCATGCCTGGTTATCTAATCAGAACCTGCACAGTACAACTCATGACTAGGAGTTTTTTTTACATTTATTTATCATAGCTACAAAGCTCACATGACTGATTTCATATCAAAGCCTATAGTGATAAGGTCATTAACCTGGGCCTCAAGCAATAAATGATGAGATCCCATGTCATGTGTGAAATGAGAAACATGTGACACCATTATGGGTGTTCATGTGTGAAACAAACATCAGTGTTAACACTATGCGAGTCCATTTGTGAAGAGATAAACATAGGACAAGACTACAAGAGAAAAGATATGAAGAATAACGAAGATTTAGTACAAACAATTTTGAAATTTTCAGTGCAATGACCTAGTATAACTGGGTGATTGTTTCTTTGTGTTATTTGAGTGGTAGTTGCTCTTTAGTTAATAGTACTCTGACTTCTGTCTTACATAAGAAGTGAACAAACTCTATGAAGTGAAACCAGCAAGGGCAGCTTTATCTTCTCTTTTAGTCACAAATTATAAATAGCTGTATTAATCTTTTATCCAAGAGCAGTTTTTCTATGTACACTCGTCAAGTTATGAACAGTCAAGAATTCCTTAGCGTCTGCAGCAATGCATGAATATGACTTTCTGGTTTATTAGGTAGACAACTGACATTTAAGTACAATCTCGGTATAAGGTTTTACCTTTTTTATAAGCAGCAAAATTAAATAACACAATAGGAGCAGACAAATTTTTTTTAAATGATTATTTCCCTTGGCTATAGTTATCTGGCTGCAAGTAAATGTTTATTAATTTAGTTACAGAAAGTTAGTTTAATTTTAAGTTACTTTAATTACCATAACTGATTTATTAAAATTGGTAGTGAAGTAAATGTGGGCTTGGCTGAGCTGATGTGCACTGATAATAACCATCACTCATAACTCAATGAAAATCTACATATATGGCTTGCATTTATTGCTCACAGTGGTATAATTGCTCACCTTTTTCTATGAAAGCCCTTTTCAATCTTACGCTTATAGTTTGATGTTATATTTATCTTCTTAAACATTTATTTCCAAACTTCCGTTGGATCTCTACTGTAATATGATAATGATCCTACTGGATTTCTAGCAAAATGTAGTCCAGAGAAAGGAAATGCGTTGTGCCACTGTTTTGTGTCAATTGGCCAAACACATCCATCTTCAGTGAATTCTTTATTTCATATGTGGAGTTTAAGACCTTATGCCTTCACATACAAATTTCTTGCCAATTAAACAAGAAACAGGTGTTTTACATGTGTGTGGGGGAGAGGTGGGTTGGAGGACAGAACAACTTGGAGAGACTAAAGACAACAGTCTGACATCAGGAAAAGTATGTTTAAGATTATGGCATAACAAAGATTCAATAAAGATTCTGAATATAATATACTAGAGAGTACTGGGGCACATCATGTTTTTAGGTTTTCACTGTGACCTTTGTTCTAGTTTCAAGGTATTGCCTAACCTTTGCAATGTTAGAATGAGCATGCGTAGCGTGGGATTGAAGTAAGGTTAGGGTTAGAATTAGTATTTAGGACTTCGTATTTAGAATTAGGGTTAAGTTTAGAATTAGTATTTAGAATGGTTAGGTTTTGTTCTTTAAACGATAAGTTGTGAAAAAATTATCATCTTCATTGAGAGATGTGACGCCATGTCATCTATCGATATGATTAGTGTTCCAGGGAAATCCATGACATCAGTTAAAAATGTAAACAGTGTGCTATTTATAGCCCAGTGAAGATCTAGAAGCAAATTTTACCAGCATTGGAAGCCCATAATGAACATGCATGAAAACAGGGCACTTGATGAAACAGCCGTGGTATTTTGGATAAATTTTTTTTCAGTGTATTTTTTATTTTTTTGGTAAAAGTACGGATCACCTCTTCACTGTGGTGTTATAAATAGCACACTGTATATATTTTTAGCTACCTGTCGTCATGCATTTCTCCGGAAAATCAACCACATTGATAGATGCTGTGATGTCACGTCCTTCTGGAAATTTTACAAATTTATATTTTAATTTATAACTAATTATAATCCTAACCCCTATCCCTAATCTAAATACTAATTCCAAATTAATATGCCTTGTCAATTAATATACCTTAATTTTAAATACAAATTCTATTAATCACATTGCAAAGGTTAGGCAATACCTCTAAACTAGAACAAAAGTCACAGTGAAGAGCTGATCTGTACTTGAATTTCTGCCAATTGTTTTGTCACTTTTTGTGATAAGCCTACACAGTGTTTGCTCTATTGAATGTCAGAATGGAATCAGTAGTGTGAATAGTACACATAATACCCCTACCCAGGCCAATGCTGATCAGTAGGATATGGGTACTGTGTATTTTCAGGGGTCCAATAAAAAATAGGAGACTAAACAATTTTAAATACTTTAAATGTCTGTTAAAATTGTTTGTTTTTTAAAGTTGCATAGTCCCCTATTTTTATTTGAGGGAGCTTGAAATTTTGATTGTCCATGTGTTTGTAACATATATTCCCAGAGCTGGACAACAAGCAGAAACATTTAGGCCCACTTAACATATAAGTTACGAACAACACAACATGAACAATCAGTGTTTGATAACATTATTATGATTAACACTGTGTTGTCAACATTAGGCCTTAATTCTTACATAATAATAGTATATTCTATATATATATAGTTACTATATTCGTATATTACTATATTATATCATCTTATTGCAGAACTTACTTGAGGGTAAAGTCTGGGGAAGCGAGCAAGAGGTAGACAGAGATAAAATTGGGAGAGTACAGCACAAGATGGACAGGTTACAGTCTAGCAGAGTGCACCACCAAAACAAGATACAGGATGTAGATCTGTTGCTACCAACCTTTGTTGTGGAGAGGGCACTAATGATAATTATAGTAATATTAATATATATTAATTTTATGCCATATTTTATAGTAAATTACGCCTGCTATGCCTATTATTATTAATAGTAGGCTAATATATAATAATAATGAGTATAGTAGTAGTATAGTATTATAGTATAGAATTGTATAGACCTATGCCCTAAACAAACACAAAAAGGCTAATTTAGACTAGTTTGTTATTGTTAGTGGGACTATGTTATATAAGAAGCAGAGGTGCAACTGCGACGTAGAAATTATAATTCGGTTTTCATAGTGGTTCACATAGATAACCAAATAACACGATGAAACATGACGTTTAGTCTACTGTTTATGCCTAGCCTAATAACAATAAAAGGTCAGTCAAAGGTCGGCAGCATGTTGACGTTCTATTCTACATCTCGGTCTCTCTACCACTGGATAGGTTATTTATAGACCGAATAAATGTTCACATATATATTTTAACCATTAAAAGCCATTCGACACATCTACAGTTTACTAATTAAACTCTTGATCAGAGTTTTAAACATAAAACATTTTTAGAACATTCATAATTTAATATCACAAAATATTACAAACAAAATGAAATCAAGATTGACTGACTACTTGAAGGGAGGGAAATTTAGTACTTGCGCCTGTGTATTTATTTGTTATCTAATCTCTCAGGTGTTTATATCACAACTCTGACAGCTGATCTATCAACAACCAACATTAGATATCTACAATTACCTCTTTCGAAAATGCACTAATGAATCAAATCTGAACAGCGAAATGAAAAGTTGTGAAATCACAAGAAATTTCTCCGACCTACTGGTTGGTTTGTCCTTGAAGTCAGATTTTCTCACACCTTCTATCATTGAAATTAAATAGGCCTAAAATAAATATTAGTTTATATTGATATATAATTAATAAACAATTAATATTTAAATATGTAAATAACTAATTTCATTTATATTTAATAGAGTGTTAATTTAGTTACTATTGTTTTACTGCATTTTTAAACTGAACTGCAATAATAGTTTGATCTTAATTTCCAAATTGGTATGTCCTGAACAACAGTATGTTGGGTTATTTTGACCTGCGGGTGAAAGGCATAGCAACGTATTTTAAAGATTTTGCTTGGAGATAAACCCTAGGGGCGGCGATCAAGTGGTAGATAGAGATACATATGGAAAGGAAATATGGGATAACGTGATTCAGTCTAACAGTTTACCACCACGACAAGAGACAGAAGAGATGTTGAGGCTCTTTGATATGGAGACGGCAACCCATGATAACAAATACCGGAATATTAATTATAACAGTTTTCCATGCCAGTATATAGGGGGTAGAGTAAGTCTTGAATCCCCACTCCCTCCTTAAGAATCGGAACAGGACTTCGTACTTGAATAATGGCCACAATTCGGGCTATTAATTCATTATTAACTGTTATAGTTAATTCCCCTCCCCAAGCGGTATTTCACAAAAAGGTCATACACATTTCATTTTTTTTTAAATGGATATGATAATAAAACTCCCAACCCCATGAGGTGGACATATATTACGTCCCTACAGCAATTTTAAGAAACAACGACCTAAAAGATGATTTTAGCACTATTGCATTACTCTATTCTGTTGTGTCTTTTCCTGCCAGGTTGAAGAAGATATTTCTGGGATAGATAGAATGGAAGATATTTGTGTTAGGCTTAATGTATATAGTGTCGGGTAAATCTTGAGAAGATCCATTAGTTGTTGTTGCCAATAACCACATGAATTGCGAGCGATTTTTCTCTTACTTTCTATGTGCAGTGGGATGGTTTCTCAGATTTTTCTTTCATATCCTGGAGACTGGATTTCGGGTTAGTGTAATGTCTGCCTATTGAAGAAGCATTCTACTCATCGTTTAGGCACTCGAAATCCCGGGGACCCTCGCAACGAATATCAATACAATATTTTAAATTGATAATAGGTAACGAATGTAGCAAAACTATTATATATGCACAACTTGGAAACGGTTTGCTAATCACTTAAATCACACATAAATCGACGTTTCGTCCACAGAGCCACCTCAATAACACAAGACGAGTAAAGAATAGCACTAGCTACAATCAAGTAACAGAACATTCCTGGTTCCCGAGAGTGTATAAATTATAACTAGCAATGTAAAAGCTAGAATGGTAGAAAAGAAGTAAAACAAACAGAAAATGGATAGAACGCAACAGGGTATCAACACGTAGAAATGATAAATGCTAATACAAGCAGCTATAGTGTGCCAAATTGGTGGAGTTTTCAAGCACACATCGAGTCCAGCCATCCGATGGGCACGATTTAATGACACTCACATAGACACCACAGGCAACTTCTACATCTATTCATTTCATTCACTTGAAGCATGTCTATATCTGTAATTGTCTCCTGAATAAAACTCAGTCTTTTGTAGTTTACACAGAATTTCACATTGGCCCATAGAGCTTTGATTCCAGTGTTGTTTTCTCTGGTCAATATATCTGCCTCAGCGTTTCATACTCAGAATACTCTAGAAGTATATGTTTGACACGATGTGCTGCCTGTACACATGGCCGTGTTGCCAATCTTGAATTTGATGTACATGTGACTGCAGAGTCGGTTGTGTCCCGTTCTGAGGCGTAGAATTACAACTTGTTCTGATCTGTTCAAAATGTGATAGTCATCTTGTGTTGGTGTTTGTGTCTTTCTTATTGACTATCATCTGTTTTTTCATTCGTGGTATTCCACAGTGATAGGGTATCTACTGCATAGTTATATTATACTGGTAAGGCAGTTCATTAAGTAGTTTTTGTAAGTCTGCTACTTTTCCAGATTGGAGAGCTTGAAGCACTGCCCTTGCATCTGTCAGGAATACCACAGGCTGTAGGCCAGAGTTGGAGTTCAGCAGTTTTTTAGTTGCCACCCTATTTGCCCTGGATTTCTGCATCATAATTATTGCAATATTTCCCTGTTGGTATTTTCTGATCGTATCTCTAGGCTTGTCTGGAACAGGGCCAGTCTTATGCCATTGCAACCTATGCGGCCGCAGTGGGCCCCCGCACTTAATAGGCCCATAAATTCATATTAGAATTTATTTTATTATCCTCTTCCCTACCCAGAATGGACCCCGCGCAGTCCGTTTCGCATTGGGCCCCTCAATTGTTAGGGCCGGCCCTGGTGTGGATATTCTATATACACACCTGCACCTTCATTCCTCATGCATTCTTTACTGACCCATCTGTGTATACTCTAACCCATATGTCTTGTAGATATTCATCGTCCAGGAAACTGAGGGTGACTGTCCTTCGCTGCACACTGCTCTGTTCATCATCGCTTAGTATTCTTTTCACATGGGTCTGAGAAATACATCACGGGCAGCAAAATGGTCTGCGCTGTTGAAGTGGTCAGCATCAGGAATGTCTGACTGGAATGTGCATATGTTGCCAGAATCGGTATCCATTCCTCTTCAACCTCCTCCCCCTATGTATGTAGTAGTGTAACTTTTGCAAAGGATGACATCGATGACGTTGCGAAAGACGATTAATATGTTTTTACCAAAACTGTGTATGCGTGCTTGTGTTTCGTTATTATGTCGCTTTTACTATTTGTAACATTTTAATGTACGCCTCTGTGATGGCGTGGTGCAGAGCACGTCTGTGATGGCCAAGGCACCGAATTAGAACCCCAACACAGGCAATTGTGCAATTGGATCGTCCAGAAAGCAAAGACAAACTACTGAACGTATCCATATTGTCTAGAAAATCAATACCGCCAAAAAATTATGGGTTTATGGCTACGTCCTGAATAGGAATCACTATCAATTTAAATAAAAATTACCTTACAGCTTAACAATTTCTACTTATTTTCAGATTTGTTTTAGCCCTCTTTTAGCGAAACTCCCATTTTTCAGCTTATTATCTCTAATACGGTAGTGGTGACGTGATGGTTGGTAAATCCCGTAAGGAATACATGGCCTACGTCAGACGTAGCTATATGGATATTTAGTGAACTTTAAATTACTGAAGTTAAGAACTCCGATTATTGGAGGCTTTCCATTATTACTTTCTAGTTGGATCTCCCTAGCGTAGTGGTTAAGCCGCTCGACCCTAGAGGTCGAGGGTTCGAATCACGCTCGCGACATCCTGTTTATAAGGTGGATTTTTCGGAGAACTCTGTGGATTATCGTTTGAAACTACATAACTAAGCGCTGTGAGTGATGCTCGCAAAGGAGGCGTGCTGCTTTCATGAGAGGGACTGAGCACATATAGGATAACCAGAGTACAATGAAGTCAATACTATACTATACTATACTATACTATACTATACTATACTATACTATACTATACTATACTATACTATACTATACTATACTATACTATACTATACTATACTATACTATACTATACTATACTATACTATACTATACTATACTATACTATACTATACTATACTATACTATACTATACTATACTATACTATACTATACTATACTATACTACTTTTTAGCCCTTGTTTTCCCGTTTCGCTGTGCCACACATTATCATACATAGACATAAGGTAGGTGTCTACACATTTGTTGTTGCTGTGCGAAGAATATAAGAATATTTAATTATTTACAAATGTCTTTTGCGTTCATTCTCAAATTTCTGCAGATTAGCAGAATGTCGTATAGAAAATGGAATACATCGTGTCATTATTCTTATCTTAGCTGCGATATCTGCACAATTCGGTTTGACACATCCGATTTCAACATGCTTATGGGTCACTTTGAATTTATATTGAATATTACAGCCAACTCCATCCCCCAAACCTCATTTACCGCATCTTACGACATGCCTGACAAATAGCACTGTCGCTATTCTTTGCTCCCCTTTCTGGACCCGGCTGCATACAGAGCGATTTTAAAATGTAATAAGTTACTCTAAAGAAATGATTAATGCTATTATTATTACATATTAATCTTATTTATTAGGCCTATCGTTAATCTGATTACTTTTTGCCTAGCTCAATTTATGATCACGTTTTCTGATATATTACGTTGCGCTAGCAAGAAGATGTTTAATTTTAAAATGTGTGCGCGGAATGCTGCAGCAACTGTGAGAGGGTTTAATGTATATGGTACATAGGACTTCTGCATTGTTCAACTAAAGATGGACATATCGCCAATGCTAAGAATTTTGTCGCCCCGGGCAAGCTCCACCGACACCCTTACCCTTTACATAAGCTTTTTTTACTAAATTAACTGTATTTCGCGATTTTGGCGCCACTGAGTAATGCTTTGGAAATTTTCTTCTCGTCTGTCCAGTTTGGCGCTAGATATGAACCAGGAATTTTGATGTGGTCGCTAATATGAAACAGATAAATGTGATCAAACAACAGGCGAAATTAATAAAATAAACAATAATCACATAAAATAATCAGACAGGCAACATTGATCAAACAACAAGTGAAATAAAAAAAATTGATCAGGAATTACGTGAAATTAATAAATATTCAATATTACTCAAACAGCGTACAATATTTTGAATTAGACAACATTGATTTAAACAGACAATATGATCAAACAGACAACATTGATCAACTTCACAACAATGATCAAATAGGAAATACTGATAACACAGACAAAAGTGATTGACCGTGAGACTGAGACAATTGTTTCGTCGAAATACAATATTCAACAAGAGAATATTAATAAACGGACATCATTAATTATACGAACAACGATACTCAATCAGATAATATCTATGAAACACCCAACAATGATAAAACAGACAAGAATGAGTAAATAGACAACATCGAACAAACAAACAACAGTGAGCAAACATTAGGCAACACTGATGATACGGACAAAATTGATCAATTAAATAGTAATAATTGACATAACTTTTTAAAATGGTCACAATGTGCACGTTCATTTGCTTGTGAGCCCTTCTTTTAAATATTATATCAAGTAGCATAGGCCTTTTCTTTCCAGAACGTTGTCTTCGTCGTGGATAATCTGAACGCCTCTCTGTTCCGGGCAAGCAGGTCTGTATTTTCCAGAGACATGTGCATAAATTCTTCGATGTCGCTGGTCCATAGTCTTCTTGTTTTCCTCTTCTTCTCTTACCCGGCACTCTGTCCTCTAGAAACAGCCTTTCGATACCATCATGTCGCTATAGGTGTCCAAAATAATGTAGCTTCCTTCTGATGATGGTATTTAGAAGCCACCCTTCATTTAGTTTCAGTAATTTCAAACTTCAATGTTCTTCTTTTTTCATGCAGTCACATATCCACTGTTCCAACCTTCAACAAAAAGGACCATCCTTTACATATTAAATTAATCTTTATCTGGTCTCTACAATAACACCTCTGACTAATGATGATTACACGTACTAGTTACTTGTATCTAGATGTGTTTCCTCCCCCTTCCGAAGCCCTAAGACTCTAGCAACAGATAACAATTCAACATACTATCAACACGTAACTATTTGATTGCCTTGCGTGTTTAATATCATTACTTGATTTCTCAAAATAAGTTGCGTGTTTAATATGATTACTTTATTTCTCAAAACGTCGGATTATGTTTGACAGTATTGCAACGTACATTTTTGTGAAAAATTGTGGTTATTTATATGTTAGAAAATGTGAAGTGTGATACTTTATATTTGTACGGGTTCTTAGTTCTGATATCACCTGATATGTGTGTTTTCTAGTTAGAGTAGATTGGTTAGATATATCTGAAGGCGTTCTAGTTTTGTTACAACACATAAGATACATAATGGGACAACAAACTACACAGAGTTGTGTGATGGAATATTCCCAGATTTATGTTTCTATCACTCTATTTAGTTTGTGATTTTTTTTAGATTGTCCCAATCTTGATAAATACCTTTAAATCGAAACGTCAATTCCATGTTTTGATTCACGCAAAGGTATTATTTAATAGTAATTTTATTTTTATTTGTTATACTTATTTACATTATGGTGTACAGTTTTAATGCAGTCTTCCGTTCATCCAAAACATAAGAGTAGTTTATTTGTTCTTTATAACGTTTGAACACATGTGTTCTAGTTGTCTGAGTAGTTCTAGCCTAAATCCGTTGTGTATAACACGTTATTATGATCTGTGATGAGTATAACACGTTAATAGGACCTGTGATATGTATAATAAGTTAGTAGGATCTGTGATATGTATAATAAGTTAGTAGGATCTGTTGTTATGTATAATAAGTTAGTAGGATCTGTGATATGTATAACAAGTTAGTAGGATCTGTGATATGTATAATAAGAGTAGGATCTGTGATATGTATAATAAGTTAGTAGGATCTGTGATATGTATAATAAGAGTAGGATCTGTGATATGTATAACAAGTTAGTAGGATCTGTGATATGTATAATAAGAGTAGGATCTGTGATATGTATAATAAGTTAGTAGGATCTGTGATATGTATAATAAGAGTAGGATCTGTGATATGTATAATAAGTTAGTAGGATCTGTGATATGTATAATAAGAGTAGGATCTGTGATATGTATAAGTTACTAGGATCTGTTGTTATGTATAATAAGTTAGTAAGATCTGTGATACAAATGAATGCAGACTCAGCAGCAAAAACTGGCTAAAGATGGACACTTGAGAGTAGGGAAAATCTAATTTAGTTCGTGCGATTATTTGAAGAAATTTAACTTATGAGTATGATGATAATTGATACAATCTGGAATAGTATACAGAGAATACCAATTGCAGAGATAAAGCTAGTGTCGTTTTTGCTGCCTTAAGAGAATGTCGCAACACCTATAACCAGTAACAGTCAAAAAAAATATGTCCTGAAGGTCAAAAGTTGTATATTCCCTTAGTCATGAAATATTTATTCAGTCTATAAATTACGTCAACAATTATTTGTCAATTATCGACCCTCGACCCATCCCACATGGGTTAACAACTGTCAAGTTCCTCTGCTTAAATATGTCCTAATAAACTTGAATTCCTCTCCCACCCTCACCTTACTCCCCCAAAACAACATTTAGTAGAAAGAGTACAGAAAAAACAAAACATTTGAAGAAAGAGTACGAAAAAATAATTGACAGACATAGTACGAAAAAAATAATTAGCAGAAGAAGTTGGAAAAAGCAATTAGCAGAAAGAGTACGAAAAAATAATTAGAAGAAAGGGTAAGAAAAGAAATTAGCAGGACGAGGTGGAAAAAAAAATTTAGCAGAAATAGTACGAAAAAAACGACATGATATTTTCTGAGTTGTAGAAACATGTTTCAAATTCCAATAATAAAATTGGTGTATACAAACAATATTGCTGAAGTAAATTTTTGTCAACTCTCCCCCCCCCCCATCTTGTCAGCAACTATTAAAATTTTTCTGACCCCCTCACCTCTCTAACTATTGATGTAATGTCTTTACTGTCCCTTTGGAAACATAGTGCTGAAATTTATATATTTGGTTTGGATATGAAAGGTTTTAATGGAGATGGATACATGTTTGCTTCTCGTCTGGTCTGTGATATTGTTTATCTGTTTTGTGAATTAATCTCGTGATCGATTTTGAGCATTTACAATTTCATTATGATTTATACAGGACTATAATGACATCAAAAATATACGATGACACATTATTTGTGCGAATAACGTATATGCTATCTATCTATTCGCTAAACACTTTGTTTCATTTCAGCGTCAGGGGTAGAAGAGTTTTCTGGAGATGGCCCTCGTTGTGTGCAGAGTATATTGTGAAATTTGTCTCTTATTTCGGTGGTCTATCGTTTTCGTGGTCTGTTTCTAGGTCTTCCATCACTGTATCTGTATAGCATATCTGTGGAGATAAGAAGAGACATGATTGAATGTATTAGAAGTCATGGATATCATACGAGAAGACCAGGAGGAGGTCGAACGAGACATTATACATATTCAGAGAATGGTAGAAATGGGAGTGGCTAGAGGCGATGGGAGAAAGTGCTCCCTCTCCGGAAAGATCAGAAGAACGCGTAATCAGCAACTGAGTGGGATACTGAGCTTATACACTTTTAGATGGCTGACGGAACGCCAAGCGGAGCATATATGGGAATGCCCCCAGTGATGTGACGTTTGTTCCTAATCAAGAATCAAGTATAGCTTGCTGTGATATTCTGGCTGATGGTAGTCTGCTGATGAATGCAAACCATTTGATCTGTTGTCTCTAAATATATTCCAAGATTGGGGGTGATGCTGGTTCTATGTCTAATGTCCTAATTCCTCACTCTGTCTCTTGGCGATAATTATATGATTCTGCGTAAGCATGCCATTTCAGCTGTCACAAGTTTACGTTTCTCTTGTGTTGTCGTTGTCCTTGTTTGGCTTTGATAGCACATCGTTCGCATAATAATCGTTTTTAGTAGTGTTATTATGGTGTTTAAATATACACTTTTATTTGGTGAAGATTGGTGCAATTTATCATAGGGCTTGGTACGCTTTACTACATCTATTGAGTATTTCTTTGCTGCTCTTGCCCGTCTGTTGTTATATTGCTTCCTTGGTATGTGAATAATGTTACTTGTTAAAGTCTGTTGTTTACAATATATATATATATATATATATATATATATATATATATATATATATATATATATATATATATATATATATATATATATATATATATATATATATATATATATATATATATATATATATATATATATATATATAGGTGTTTCTTTCTATTCTTCCTATCTTCATTACTTCGATCTTTTCTATATTTATCTTCTCGTTAAAGGTTTGGGCATGTTTGATGTAATCTGTCCTTTTTGCAGTTGCTCTTCTGATGATGCTACTAGTGCTTGGTCGTCTGCACATAGCAATTAAACATATATACGATAGTAATAAATTATTAACTACAGTTTATGAGAGAATATCAGACAAACGTGATATCTGATGATATCTAGAAGGTGTATCTTCCAACATGGCAGCAAATACAAGTGTAGAAACAAGTGCAAAACTATATCCTGGTCTCGGATATGAAGGGTTAAAGAAACTCTCGCTGCTTCTAAGAAATGAAGGTAAGATTCTAATTTTAATTAAGAAAGGCAATCTATTGACATAATAGAATATTTTTTTTCAATGTATACATTAATATACATAGCAATTAATAATATATAGCCCACGGGGAGTCGTAGTCAAGCGTTTTCAGTAGCATTGTAGTCAAGTGGCTTCAATAGTTGTGTAGTCGACAGGCTACAGTGTTTGTGTAGACAAGTGGTTGTAGTAGTTCTGTACTTGAGTGTTTGCAGTGCGTCTGTAGACATGTGGTTGCAATATTTTTGCAGTTCATCATCATCAAGTGCTGTCTCCGTAACGAAGGTTGGCTGCAACGTATCTCCAACATCTCCTGTCTCTTGTCTTGGTGGTGCACTCTGCTAGACTGTAACCTGTCCATCGTGTAATGTTACTCTCCCACTTGTATCTCTGCCTACCTCTTGCTCGCTTCCCTTTGACTTTACCCTCAAGTAAGGTCTTCAATAGGGTGTCATGTCTTTTAATGTGTCCAAAGTATTTTATTTGCCTGATCTTTATTTCTCTTAGTAGTTCTTTCTTCATATTAAGTGTTTTTAGCACCTCTTTATTTGTTTTCTTCTCTTTCCATGATGTTCTCCCTATTCTTCTATATACCCACATCTCAAAGGCATCAATTTTGTCTTCTAATTGTTTATTTAGTGTCCATGTTTCTGAGCCATACATTAATATAGAATAGATGTAGCATTTTATAATTCTCATTTTTAACTTGTTTGTAATTTGTTTAGATATTAATAATTTCCTCATTTTTGCAGTTACTTGGTTGCATTGGATCTTTAGCCAAATTGTTGCAATAGTTTTGTAGGTACGCAGTTACAGTGGCTCTGTAGTTAAAGTTATTGCAGTGGTTCTGTAGTCAAGTGGTTGCAGTAGTTAAGTAGTAAAGCGGTTACAGTAGTTCGGTAGTCAAGTGGTTGAAATACTTGTGTAGGGGAAGTGATTACATTAGTTCAGTAATCAAGTAATTACATATTGTATATTCTGTACACAATATTGTATCATGTATTGACACACATATATAAACAATATGCACATTGCACAGACATGTAAATTCCTCGAGGATCACAAACATTTAATACTAGTACGTTCCATAAATAATTCTTACTGCAAAGACCTTTAGGATTTCTTGTAGGTCAAGTGGTTTCAGTAGTTCTTTAGTACATTAGTTGCAGTGAATCTGTGGTCAGGTTATTTCTGTAGATCTGTGGTCAAGTGGTTGCATTGAATCTGTGGTCAAGTGGTTGCATTGAATCTGATCTGTACTCTAGTATTTGCAGTGGATCTGTAGTCTGGTGGTTGCAATAGTTTTGTAGGCACGTGGTTGTAAATACGTGAATAGCGTATATGTGTGTGTATCAACAAGAGTCTAAGCTGTAAATACATGAATAGCTTAAAGGTGTGTCTATGAACAAGTCTGTAAGCTTTAAATATATGATTAGCTTACAGGTGTGTCTAAAACAAGTGTGCACTATTTAAGTACATGAAAATAACGCAGGGGTGTCTATGAACAAATGTCCAGGATGTAAATACATGAATAATTTACAGGCGTGTCTATGAACAAATGTCCTAGCTGTAAAATTGTGAACATCTTGCAGGTGTATTCTTGAGAAGGTGTCCATACCTGTAAATACATGCGTCATGAACAAGTGTTCAATCTATAAATTTATGAATAGTTTATAGCTATGTTCATCCAGCTATCAAATATGATCTGCATTCTTCGAGTTAGATTTTAGACATTTGCATACGCAAAAGTTTAGATAAACCACAAGAAGACTGAAGAGACCCAGCTTCTGTCACATCTCCAACTATTTTCATCAACAACATAAAGATATCTTCACAAAACTTCCAATTGAAATTGAAACACTGGCTTTCAAGAGCCAGATAATGGTCTCCACAACGTCTCCATTATAACAGAGGTTCTGGGAATAATTAAAGAGGAAAAGCAAACTCCGCCTCAACTAAAAGCAATGACACTAGAGAAGATAGAAAGAAAACACAATCCCAAAGATTAGAACATGTCTACACAGATGGATCTTTAGAGGCAGCAGAAATGAATGGAGGAGGTAGAATTCATATAAGACTCAAAAACGGGAAGACAATATCTAAAGGTTTTCCAATTTTGGAAATATTAATCCAACTTTAGAGCAGAAGCAGTTGCACTCCATCAAGCACTGAAATTTCACACCGAACAAGACTATCAAGACCAAAGAATATAACTATTTTCACATATCACAGATTCCTACTGGCAACAGAAATGAAAGTCTTCTGCACAACATCAGACATGAGCTCAGACATATCGAAAAAAATCATCAGCTATTGCCCTTCAATGGATGCCATCACAATGTGGAATCATGGGAAATGAGAAAGCGGATGCTCAGTTAAGAACAGGGAGCGAAATGGAACAACACAGACACTCAATGTCCTACAGAGAAGCAAGAACAATAATCCAGAACACATACGCATCAAAGTGGAAGAAACAAATGAAAATGGACGAAAATCCCAATGCAATACATCACCTTCAAAGATAAACAGACTACACTATTTCACATTAGAGCAGGCCATTGCAGATTTTTACGTCATATACTTCAGGACTGCCAAACTTACAAAGAGCAGAGATAGCAGATCTGGACATAGGATACAAATTTGAGACAAACGCTGTGGGGCAGCTGCTCTGTCCTGGATAAGACAGACTTCGCCCCGATGCCAGACATGACAATATAACATGACATTAGATGCTGGACGTAGTAGAAGATAAAGACGGTAAGCCCTACGAACGTACAATCTCTATAACTACACATTCCAGCGACAATATACTAAATTACTTGACCTCCATACATTTCATGATACACCAACAAAATAGCACAACTTATAATTGCAACTAGTGACTTATTCAGAATGACGCTTATATATTCTCAGGACACAGGGCACTTAATGGCGGGTCATCATTCACATTGACCACAGATGTTCTACAACAGCTCAACATTGAGTGCAGACGTCATAGTATCTCGGTAAAGAATGAAAATTCCCACAAAATCCGACACAGAAAGTACGTCTAAATCTCCAGCCATATCGAACAGACGACAGTCTAAACAGCAGAATTCAAACAGCGATAGAACAGAGTGGAACTATCACATGCAGTTTATCAAAGATTTTATGGAGTTTACACCAAATTTGAAGGTTAGTGAATCATAGCATGTTTACATACGCGATATTGTAGTCATCTCAATTTATGTAGCTACTCATGGCTCTCTGAATTTTGGCACATTTCAATGTGATGATATATGATTGCGCTTGTCAGTTGAAGCTTTGATTTATATATAATGCGCCTTATTTTCTGGTATAAGAGTATGTCGCGAGCTAGACATTTTTTAATAACATCCAGGGAAGGTTTAGAATATTTTGAATAAAAATATTTGGTTTCTTCATCGGTTTTTATTATTCGGTGCGATTTCGGTTAGCAGGATGTGGGCAAGAGAAGAATATATTTATAATTTACAGGATGTAGTAATGAGAACAATAGATTTATAGTTTACAAGATATAGTGAAGAGAACAATAAAGTTATAGTTAACAGGTAGATCCAGGAAAAGGGTAATAAAGTTTTACTGATAATAGATAACACACATAATGACACACACAAATCGACGTTTCGACCAAAAGGCCTTTATAAAAAATGACAATTGAAACAAAATTAAAACATATAACAGAAAGTGAACAGTAATGACATCGACGATCACATGTTATTACTGCTCGCTTTCTGTTATATGTTTTAATATTGTTTCAATTGTCAGTCTTGATAAAGGCCTTTTGGTCGAAACGTCGATTTGTGTGTGTCATTATGTGTGTTATCTAGTATCAGCAAAACTGTATTACCCTTTTCCTGGATCTACCTGTTGGATTTCAGTTTTTGGCGCAGTAAGTATAATCTTTCGATTTATAGTTAACAGCTTGGTGGCTATATTTGTGTCCTTTCGGATATCCTATAATCTTTAACGAACTGTTTGTGTTACTTTTACTTATAGGATTAGGCAGCCAGCTTGCTAAATCTACTTAGTCGTCTCAAGCTATGTCAGATGTATGACATGCCAGATAACAGGCTACTCTTCGTTCAAATGTTGGAGCTGGCAACATTTGGGCTTCTACTTAGTCGTCTCAAGCTATGTCAGATGTATGACATGCCAGATAACAGGCTACTCTTCGTTCAAATGTTGGAGCTGGCAACATTTGGGCTTCTACTTAGTCGTCTCTGCCAGATAACAGGCTACTCTTCGTTCAAATGTTGGAGCTGGCAACATTTGGGCTTCTACTTAGTCGTCTCAAGCTATGTCAGATGTATGACATGCCAGATAACAGGCTACTCTTCGTTCAAATGTTGGAGCTGGCAACATTTGGGCTTCTACTTAGTCGTCTCAAGCTATGTCAGATGTATGACATGCCAGATAACAGGCTACTCTTCGTTCAAATGTTGGAGCTGGCAACATTTGGGCTTCTACTTAGTCGTCTCAAGCTATGTCAGATGTATGACATGCCAGATAACAGGCTACTCTTCGTTCAAATGTTGGAGCTGGCAACATTTGGGCTTCTACTTAGTCGTCTCAAGCTATGTCAGATGTATGACATGCCAGATAACAGGCTACTCTTCGTTCAAATGTTGGAGCTGGCAACATTTGGGCTTCTACTTAGTCGTCTCAAGCTATGTCAGATGTATGACATGCCAGATAACAGGCTACTCTTCGTTCAAATGTTGGAGCTGGCAACATTTGGGCTTCTACTTAGTCGTCTCAAGCTATGTCAGATGTATGACATGCCAGATAACAGGCTACTCTTCGTTCAAATGTTGGAGCTGGCAACATTTGGGCTTCTACTTAGTCGTCTCAAGCTATGTCAGATGTATGACATGCCAGATAACAGGCTACTCTTCGTTCAAATGTTGGAGCTGGCAACATTTGGGCTTGAAATGACATCATCCGTTCCTATCTCCGATATCTTATTTCAGTAAAGCCATCAACATATTCTGACTAATCTACTTCAGCTGCGTGCTGGTTAATAATTCGTCACTTGATTCCTATATACCACTCATTACTCACAAGTTCATTTTGAATAGAGAAGACTCCACCGAAGACGGATGTGTTGGGCTATTGCCGAAAATAAAACAGCGACACAACGCATTTCCTGAGGTGACACACCTTGTGAAGCGGTCTTCGGCAGGAGTTGTGACTCTGGGTCTTCCACTCTCTGGCCTTCCACAAGCTGAAAGTCAGTGTGGTAAAATCGCCTGTAACGGTGACTAATGGTACTTCTAACCAAATTAAATTGTCTGGCCACTACACTTTGTGATTGTCCAGTTTGTATGCTTCCAATGATGATGTATCGTTGTTCTGTAGTGAGATAAGCCATACTTGCGCATTGCATTTTCAACTAAATTTATTCGAGGACCGTCAGTATTTTATACGCATTCAATAATATGTCCAGAGCGTTTTGTGTTCAGGAAGTTTCACGGGATACTCATGAACCTGTCACGAATTATTGCAAAAATGTTGTTTTGATCTTGACCTCTTTCATGACTTCACGAATCGTGAGGTGAGTACAATTCAGGTAAACACGAGAAGTTAATGACCAGGTGGAGACAGTCGATTTACTGCACTATGTCCAATCAGTGAATATCTTGTATAAAAGTAACTCCAAAAAAGTTGCGTTCCTTTTTATTGAACAGTATATATATATATATATATATATATATATATATATATATATATATATATATATATATATATATATAATCTCCCCCACCAACTAGTTTATATATTAGCGAGGAAATGGCTACCACTTTCATATAACAGAGCCACTGAAATGTTATCAATGCTATGGGTTAACTGTACCTTACTTTACTGCCTATTCGATTGTATTCCAGGGAGGAAGTTAAAACTTCATTTCCCACCAAGACTCAAATGCAGTTATGGAAACCGTGCTCATTTGTCGTATGTAGGTCCAAGGAGTGAGTTGTGAGGCACACTTGGGCACACAATCGATCCTCTTAATTCTCTGAAATCTTTGATCTCATGATAATAGGTTTTGAAATTGACACCCTATTCATTGTAATAATCTATAGGAAAAGTTTATGGCGAGAAGTTTTTACCTCGAATAAGACAATTTTTGGATTCCTTGTATATGAATTAATAGTTTATACGTTTTATATGATTTTGCTTCCTGTTAATTATTAGAACTGATGTGTAATATATCATTTATATAAGCATACAATTCGTCCATGACCGTCTGGACTATAGAAGACCTCCGCACATAATTAATTAGGACTTCATTTGTTACGTTTTTGATTATTGTCATGATTTCCGTTGGTCATTGTTTATATACTAATAGTAGCCTTTGCTTTATTTGGCACGCCACTCCAATTATATAAATAGTCAGCATGTCGAAATCGGATGTGCTGGGCCTACAAGACGCATAACGGTGGCACAACGTAACTACGCTCCCACCGAAATCACACGAATATCCGTGCTGATTACAATGGAGAGAAACGCAAAACAAACAAAAACATAAATAATGACCAAAGAAAACCGGACAATAATAAAAATAAACGTAACGAATGAAGTCCTAATTAATTCAGCGCAAAGATCTTACATTGCAAACAGTCGTGATTTGTCACAATTAGCTCATGAGCCACGGTTTGATCATCCTTGTATTTAGTCGTTCTTTTTTACAGTTAATATGCAGCTCCGGATCCCCCACTTGTACAGTTTCTCTTTATCGTTTCGGTAACCTGGCAAGTCTCAACCTCCAGAAAGTGCCAGTACATTTGATTGAGGGACTTCACGTGCTTCGGGGCACATTGACATCTATTACAGTCTACAAAAGTGTTCAGAATGTCAAGGTTTGTAGAATTCTGTTTTTGCTGATGTCTATGTGCTGCTGAGTTGATATATTCTTGGTAGTTCAGCGCTATTCTTAATAAAGTGCTGTTTTCTGAAGTTAAAATGTACATAGCGAATTATATGGTGAATTAGAAATCGCTAAGGTTGTTTGTAAATGTTTTTCTCCCTGGTAGTTGAGATGGAAGGGCAGTCAATAAGGTGGTTTGCATCTGTCTCAGTTGTATAATTAGCTGCGTGACGTCTTTGAGTGAAAATGGATTATAATGTTTCATGTGTTTTTCTATATGGTTTATTAATATATTTCCGTAGTGTTTTATTATCTTATCTTAGCTTTATTTGTTTAAAATTGCATTTAAATGTCTATTTCATAGTTTGTCTATCAGTCTCAAGTTTAAAAGAAACATCTGAAATGGGTATTGATGAGTGCGTCATACAGGATGATGTTCGTCGCTTTAGTTGCTTCATGAATCTATCGCTTATGAGGAGAGCTATATTTCTATTTACTATTTCAATTGTTTTTAATATCCTCAATATAGGTCTACTACGCCCATTAATGTTTTATTTGACGGATTAATTTGCTTACTCTTAAATTCTATCCTTCAAATTTTAATGGTTAGTTGGTTGGTTGCTGATTCAGCGGTCCATGGGCTCATGCAATTTGACCTAATGCCATTAAATGGCATTATATTGCTGGGAATTCTGTGGATTTTCGCTCCACCGCGGGACAGAGCCAGAGAATAACTATCACACCGCCAGGAAGGTAGGTTTAAACCTATTTACTGCTCCTAGACACTGTAGCCAAGATAGGGTTCACTGTGCTCATTCCCCGCCACCAATTGACTACTGGTTATGCTGAACGTCTCTATTGCTCCAGGCATGCAACCAAATGTTCAAGTCAAAAGGATTGTCACGTCCTGAGTCGCTGTGCCTCTATGATGGGCCTCAGCCACAGGAAAAACAACGATGTCAGTTTCCTCCTCCTCAGTGCTGCACAGTACATCTCTGGCTCCCTCCCAACCACAGAGGGTGCATACATATATATTCAGGTAAACACGAAACACATTTTAACAACAAAATAAAAGCATAAATGTATAGATGACATGCCATTAAGCTTCTATAAGAAGATAACCTCAATATAACGGCATGTAATCCACTAAGGTTTTCTGTTGCATGGGTGGTATGTTTAGTGGGCCATTGGTGAGACCCACAGATGCAACCACATGCGTATTCAAATCCTAATTTTTCAATTTTAATCATTATGTCTTTGTACAATGGGCTAGAAAATTTGATCTAGAATGTACCACTTCAAAATATGAAAAACGAGACACTAATGAGTTTCAATGGACATTTAATAGTGAGGAACTTTTAAATATGCCACCGGAATAAGTAGGACAACTAACACAGAGTCATCAAATGACTTTCAAATTAATCAAATTACTTGTCCAACACAGGACCACTGTTATGTAAGAAAAGAGAGACAGTGGGTGTATGAGAATGAAGGCAAACAAACAAACAGCAAAGTACTAGGATAGTCCACATAGAAGACACAAAAGGAGATGGTTTAGCTGACACCGATTCTGCCTAGCAATCTGAGTCAACACGTTTTACGTATTTAATCAATCTATATCTCTAAAAATATACTCTTTTAGTTAAGACTTCCAATGTGTCATGCTTCTCACGCTGCTATGAATATGGACCGGTCGATTGACATACAAACATCAACAACATACACATTGCACAGGCATGTAAATTTTTTCAGGACCACAAACAGTAAACACTAATACGTACCATCAAGAATTTGTACTGCAAGAATCTTTAGGTTTTCTGGTAAACATAACAAAAAAATTAAGCAAGATTACCGCAGTTGCTACATGGATAAATGAACAATATAAATAGAAAACAACGAGAAAATATTTTGAAAATCAGACAGATGGGATTTGAATCAGGTCTGTTAAATGGACACCGATTCACCTCACAGCTTGAACCTTATAAATAGGTATTACTTTAGTGAACTATGTTCAAACCTTGTTTTCTTCCTTCAGATATTGTATATCTAGTCAGTCCATAAATGACGCAAACAATTGTTTCGCTATTTGTTGACACCCTTCTACACCTTCTTGTTAGCAGCCTGTCAAGAATTCAAGAATGCCTCCCATCCCTGCATACATATATTTGAGATTTCCCCCTCTTCCCCCCTCCCCCCCCCCCAAAAAAAATAAACAAATAATTGATTTCGCAGTAAAAGTAAGACAACATTACATGGTTTGTTTCAAAGTTTTAGAAACTTTTTTTGTTTCTAATTCAAACAATGTAAATGGTGTATAAAACATGCATTGTTGACTTCAACATTTCTCTACCTCTCCTATCAACAACTGTCAAACTATTTCAGACCAATTCTCTCGTAATTGTTGACGTAAAGTATGGACATCCTCTTTATGCATATGTTCTTATTAGGATGCACGAAGATTAAATTCATATAGAACCTTACTTAATTAGCAAAACATGTCTGTTTACAAATCTAACCGGAGATAGGGCAAACATGTGAAAAGTTATTCACCTAAAATTGATCACATTGTCGGAACATCATCCACAGTGGAAATATTCATATATTGTTTGTTTTGGTTATTTTCAGGATTTGTTGGAATCATGTGGTAGAGATATGAGCACCGCACAAACATGGTCACAGTTAAGAGTTGTGTCTTTAATGTTCAACTCTATCACACAGTTGGATGATTCTCTAGTAAGTGATTCAATCTATCTCTCTATTTCCTCCATCTCTCACACATCGAACGGTTTATATTAATTACACACACACACACATATATATATATATATATATATATATATATATATATATATGGTTGATTGGTTGGTTGGTTGCTGATCCAGCGGCCAATGGGCTCATGCCGTTTGACTTAATGCCATTAAATGGCATTATATTGCTGGGAAGTCTGTGGATTTTCGGCCCATCCCGGGACAGAGCCAGACATTAACTATCACACCTCCAGGAAGGTATGTTTCAACATATTCACTACTCCTAGCCACTGTAGCCAAGATAGGGTTCACTGTGCTCATTCCCCGCCACCAATTGACTACTGGTTATGCCGAGCTTCTCTATTGCTCTAGGCATGCAACCAAATATTCAAGTCAAAAGGATTGTCACGTCCTGAGTCACTGTGCCTCTATGATGGGTCTACGCCATAGGAAAAAAACAGTGCTTTCAGTTTCCTCCTCCCCAGTGCTGCACAGTACATCTCTGGCTCCCTCCCAACCACAGAGGGTGCATACATATATATTCAGGTAAACATGAAACACATTTCAACAACAAAATAAAAGCATAATTGTATAGATGACGTGCCATGAAGCTTCTATAAGAAGATAACCTCAATATAACGGCATGTCATCCACTAAGGTTTTCTGTTGCATGGGTGGTTTGTCTAGTGGGCCATTAGTGAGACCCACAGACGCAACCACCTGCGTATATATATATATATATATATATATATATATATATATATATATATATATATATATATATATGATGGATTACTTACACCAAACATAAGAAGAGACTTAACATCTTTCATCTGAGATGTCTCCGCAAGATCTTAAACATCCAATGGCACGAAAACATTCACCAACATGGAAGCGTTTTTGATTTATCTGTAGTAGTTCTGGAATATGTTACCTGTAGTTTGGGTGAATTTTTACCTGTTGCTGTAGGGAGTATCTTATCTATGGTGTTGGTGGTGCATCTTACCCGAGGTGGCGCATTATACCTGTGATAATGCTGGTGTATCTTTCCATTAATGATGTTTTGTACCTGAGTTGATGGCGGAATCTTGTACCTTGGAATATTTTATTACCTGTGATGATGGAGTATCTTACCTGTGGTGATGGACTATCTTATATGTAGTAAATAAGTATCTTAGTTCTGGTGATGTTTAACATCCTACCTGTTGTTAAATTAGTATAGTGGTAATGCAATATTTCATTTTTGGTAGCGGTTGAGTATAGTAATTGCGTTCACGGTGGAGTATTTTACATGTGGTGATGGGGTATCTTACCTGTGGTAATGGAATATCTTACCTGTTGTGATAAAGTATCTTATCTGTGATGATCGTGTATCTTACCTGTGACGATGAAGTATCTCACCTGTAATAATGGATTATCTTACCTGTGGTGAAGTAGTACCTCACCTACCTTGTAGTATAGTGAAGCACAGTATCTTTGCTGCACTCACAGGGAGCTTATTACATTGGAATTAAGATGTAATTAAGATATATCACATTTGTGACAGAATGTCTGACTTGTGGTGATGTGGAGTATCCTACCTGTTGTGATTGTGAAATATTTTACCTGTTAATGGGGATGTATCTTACATGTCATATCTCTTACCTATGGTGATGTTGAAGTCTTAACCAAAGGTAAATCTTTTGGTTATATTTAGATATTTAACCGTTGTTTTAATGTAACGTATTTATGGGTTAGTATTTGAACTGTAATCGTGGTGTGTTAGCATAGAACAAGGGTATCATACTTGTGGTAAATAATTGGAAATGAAGTCACTTTAAGGTTTTATACCTTTCATAGTGCAATGTACCTGTGTGACTCACTATTTTACATATGGTTGTAATATTGAGGTATAATACCTGCGGTAGTCTATATAACCTGTGATGATTGCGTAGTTTCTTACCTGGGATAACGCATGCGTATCGTATCTGCGAATACGATCATGAGTGAACCACGGCTGAATACCTGTATTTCACATGTCCAAGTACCCCAATTATTAGTTATATTAAAGTTGGTCGTTAAACAAAGAAATATATCAATGTTATATATCGTGCAGGTATTCAAAGATGCAAACATCAATAATACAGTCAGTTTCCATTATGTAAGGCGTATTCAAAGTTTCCAGTATGAAAGGCGCATTCAAAGTTTCCAGTATGTAAAGTGTCTTACAAAGTTTCCATTATGTAAGGCGTATTACAAAGTTTCCAGTATGTAAGGCGTCTTATAAAGTTTCCAGTATGTAAGGCGTCTTACAAAGTTTCCAGTATGTAAGGCGTCTTACAAAGTTTCCAGTATGTAAGGCGTCTTACAAAGTTTCCAGTATGTAAGGCGTATTACAAAGTTTCCAGTATGTAAGGCTTATTACAAAGTTTCCATTATGTAAGGCGTATTACAAAGTTTCCAGTATGTAAGGCGTATTACAAAGTTTCCAGTATGTAAGGCGTAATACAAAGTTTCCATTATGTAAGGCGTATTATAAAGTTTCCATTATGTAAGGCGTATTACAAAGTTTCCAGTATGTAAGGCGTATTACAAAGTTTGCAAATATTCACGTAGATAGTGCTTGGAGATTGCCATATCAAATATATGATGAATCAATTCTTCTTGATTAATATATATATATATATATATATATATCTGTTACAGCGGCTGCTCCCACATGTGGAGGCAATAGATTTAAGTCACAACTCTTTACAGACATGTGAGACATTTCTAGAGGTAGGTATGCACTTATACCACATGTCTATATTACACTTTGCTTTTACAACAAACCCATTGTTCTAATATAGCATTGGGCAGCTTTCCGTCTTTCCATGCGATAGTATTATTGTTGTACTATAAGAAATATAATCTATGATCTATGATGATGATGAATGTGACTCACAAAACGTTTCTAGATGAGAGAGAAGGATGTTCGAAAAAAGCGCCAGCGCAAGAATGCAGACTTGTTTTACGCCACTCTTGATCACAAACTCCTCTGAATAAATACCATCAATTTGCTTGTTTGAAATGACTCAACTATACTTAGGAGATTTGGTAGACTGTCGATCATTTTGATTGTTTTGAATAAGACCTCGCAACTTCAACTACGTCGAATGAATTTTAAGATCAATGACAGCAACATACATTACATTAGTTGTACATATAGGGGTTATACTAGTTGTACATATAGGGGTTATATTAGTTGTACATATAGGGGTTATATTAGTTGTACATATAGGGGTTATATTAGTTGTACATATAGGGGTTATATTAGTTGTATATATAGGGGTTATATTAGTTGTACATATAGGGGTTATATTAGTTGTACATATAGGGGTTATATTAGTTCACATTTCTCTTTTATTTTACGTCTAGAAAATATCATCAATCAATCAATAAAACCCATAACCCTTCAGGGTCGTAGGGGTACCACATTGGAAGCTTCAGCACACAGAGTCCTCCAGCGAATTCTATCCTCAGCGATGCGGATGAGTGTGGAAATATCTAGCCCTGTCCATTCCTTGATGTTGTCTGTCCATGTCTTTATTTGTCCTCCTCTGCTTCTTCCACCCTCGACAGTTCCCTGCAGTATTGTTTTTGACAAGGAATCGTGCCTGCATACATGTCCGAACCATGCTAGTTGAAAATATCATACCTGTGGTTGGACTAATATATCGCGGTCATTTTTGTGATTACAATTGTAAGATTTTTTTTCCTGTAGTCATATGTTTTTGAAGTGATGTCTAAATCTTTCTTTGGTCACAGGACATGAGTCCATGCACCGCTAGATCAGCAGCCTGAGTCTTTAAAGTTGGTACATAATTTGGTACAGTACAAGTAGATGCCACCACATAGTTCCCTTATTTATGATTGTAAAATTTCTTGTTCATTATTTAATAGTTTAAATATTTATTTATTTTAGGGTTTAGGTTAAGACTAGGGTTAGGAAAGTTGTGTTTACATAATTAATCATAATCCCAACCCTAAATAAATCAATATTTAATTATTAAATGATAGACATAAAATTTGCAAACATAGACAAGGGAAATAATTACACGTGTGGTAGCGTCTACTTGTACTGTACGCATAGTTTATATGATATTTTGCATGTATTTGAATTTGTACAAACAATTTTTCTTAGAAAAAGTATGTAAATAAAATTGTTTTTGCATATTTACAAGGTAAAGGTTTCCTTTTAATTTCACTCCAGTTACTTTCCTAAAATGAAATATTCTGTATAGATTCCAGTTTAGTTACGTATGCATGTTTATATGTCTGCAAAAATTATAGAGAAATGGATACCACGTCAATATAGAAATTAATATACAACGTTTCCTAATTTTATTTTACATATTATGCTTACATGATTACTAATACACTTGAAATAATCATAAAACGTATTTGTTCATGGAAAAATGTAAATGGTGTAACAGAGGGATGAAAATACGAATTAGATACGAAGTTGTTGCATTTAAGTGTCACTGACCAACTCTTGGATCAAATTTTAGACACATATGTTGACATAAATATTAGCAAAGCTTGAAACAAGGTAAAACAACTTTGGTAATCAATAGGGAAACAAATAATAGGACACAAATCAACGTGTCGACCAGAAGGCCTTTATGAAGACTACATTCACAAAATCAAAACCACAAGCAAGAACGTCCCTATTTACGTTCAGATGACGTTCCATTAGTTTTATTGTGTTTTAATATGTCGTTTACTTCGGCATAATTTGTAAAAATTGCAGTATAGTATTGCTGTGTGTCCGTATAATCTTGTTTTAGTATGATCTTGTGTTTCCGTATAATCTTCTGTAAATTTCAGTATAGTCTTGTGTTTTAGTATAATCTTATATTTCAGTATAATATTGTTTCAGTATGTTCATTTGTTTCAGTATAATCTTGTGTTTCAGTGTAATCTTGAATAAACTGCATTATAGTCTTGCTATGTCTCGGTATAATCTTGTATTTTAGTATAATCTTGCAGTACAATCTTGTTACGTTTCAGTATCTTGAAGACGTCAGAAGTATTTCTCTTGCTTACAACCTCCTGTCACAGATTCCACCAGTTTCTCTAACAACACGATCTGCTCTGACCTGTCTTGTAATGCGTGGAAACAATTTGGATTGTTTAAAAGGTTCTCCTTTTAATTTTTAATACAATAGTTATTATAAAGTATAAATATTAGAATTCATTATCAGGTACATATATTACAGTTCATTGCAAGGTACATATATTAGAGTTCACTATACGGTACATGTATTATAGTTCATTATAAGGTACAAATGTTAGAGGTCATTATAAGGTACAAATGTTAGAGGTCATTATAATGAGTGTGAGATATTGATTTCTGTGGAATATAGCTTGACCCTCAATAAAGTGACCTACTTGACCAACTGACGACAGCCTTTTTAATGACTTACTTGACTATTCCGTGATGACTACATTTATACGTTGTGTGAAAGTCAATGATAGTCAATGGAATAGTAAAGTGATATCACTATATAGGCCTATGCCCTTTAAAAAAACAGGAGATGGAGATGTTTATTTATTCCTGTAACATCGATCTTCCCCCGGAATGTAATGAAAACTATTTTTCAATTAAACTATTTACCTCAGACTAAACTGTCACTTAAATATATAGACCATTTTCATCACCTTTGTGTCAATGTGGGCAGGCAGAACAGACCGCGGAATATTATTTCTCAAGATTCTATAAATCTATAAGGTGTGGCCCTTGTTTGCCTTGCGTCGTCAGGTGTAGAAGTGTTCTCTGAAGATGACCTTCTTGTGAGGTGTTTGTAAGATTTTCCCCGTGGCCACTTTGATTTCTGATCCATTTTTTATGGTCTGCCTCTGGCTTTATAGCCGTGATGTCTATGTATCATGGCATTTGTGATATTCTGTCTGTTGGTAGTCTGGAAGCGTGTGAAAAGCACTTGAACTATTGTCTCTTGATGTATTCCAATACTGGTATTGTTTTGGTTATCTGTCTAATGTTATCATTTCTAATTCTATCTGTAAATGACACTCCGAGTATTCTTCGTATACATGTCATTTCTGTTGTCACTAATTTTCTTTTGTCTTGTGCTGTCATTGTCCAGGTTTGGCACTGGTAGCATAGTGATGGAATAATAATAGTCTTGTATAATGCAACATTAGTGTTTATGTCTACATTTTTGTTCTTAAAAATACGAATAACAAATACAAATAAAAATCTTTCAAGATTGCAATACACTAAACCAGTTAAGGAATGAACACTGGCATACAGAGGCGTATATTCACATAACGCTGCATATGAGCACTGGGGAGATTTCAAATATAGCAGCATTTATTAAGAAAACCGGACTTGTCGTGTAGAGAGATGTTAAACTGTGAACAAGAAGAAAAAGACCTTTTATGGTTACGATTGTTCCTTCAATCAAGTCCAATTTGCTTGTAACATATCGTATGTCCATACAAATAGTGGAAGCTCCCAGTTCAGAGAATTCTGCCATCAGGTATACAGGTATTGAATGTTAGAATGTCTGTAACTAGCAACTTGTCTTAGAGAATGTCAAGAATAGCCAGTCACTGTAGGATCAAAATTAACAACATGAAATAGCTATACCAACAAACTAATCTCTGCACTTTGCTAGTTTTTTAATATTAGCAAGAATTTAAAGACAATGAAAACTGAGATTAGAAGAACAAGACAATTTAAAGACGAAGGAATAGAACTAAATAAATAATATTTATATTATATTATATTGTACTGTATTGCATTGCATTGCATTCCATTCCATTGCATTACATTACATTATATTATATGTTATGTTATGTTATGTTAATTACGTTAATAATATTACTATTATTAGTGTGATGTCACAGCATACATAATTCATTGTCAAATGTTTATAGTGTAATGTGTCGTCCTGCAGGTTTAGAAGTTCTGGTCACCCTACAACAGTTAGACTTGGGAGAGAACTGTATCAGCAAGCACAGTGTCTTAGATTGTCTTGTTTCTTTGGTAAATCTAAGACAGGTAAGACTTGTTTATGTCTTAGATGTAGATATTGCTTTGATCATTTGTTTAATATCTAGATTAAGGAGATTTCATTCTTCTTACTGTGTCAGTATGGATTGGTGTCTGATAGCTCTTCGATACATAGATTTATTTAAACTGTGACCAATATAATTCTTTAAATGTTTAATGTTCTTTTTTAAACGCTTATCAGTTAACCTGCTATAGTCCGGAGACCGAAATACAGTATTGGATACAGCACCTGCGATTTTGGGATGGACACATTCTGCTTCAGCTGCACAATTTCTACTTCAGTGGCACACATTCTACTTCAGCTGTACACTTTCTACTTCAGCTGCACACATTCTACTTCAGCTGCACACATTCTACTTCAGCGGCACACATTCTACTTCAGCTGGACACATTCTACTTCAGCTGGACACATTCTACTTCAGCTGGACACATTCTACTTCAGCGGCGGCACACATTCTACTTCAGCTGGACACATTCTACTTCAGCGGCACACATTCTACTTCAGCTGTACACTTTCTACTTCAGCTGGACACATTCTACTTCAGCTGCAAAATTCTACTTCATCTGCACACATTCTACTTCGGCTGCACACATTCTACTTCAGCTGCACATTTTCTACTTAAGCTTCACGCTTTCTACTTCAGGTTCACACTTTTTACTTCAGCGGCACACATTCTACTTCAGCTACTCACATTCTACTTCAGCTGGATACATTCTACTTCAGTTCTGCACACATGCTACTTCAGTTCTGCACACATTCTACTTCAGTTTCACACTTTTTATTTTACTTCAGCGGCACACATTCTACTTCAGCTACACACATTCTACTTCAGCTGCACACATTCTACTTCAGCTGTACACATTCTACTTCAGCGGCACACATTCTACTTCAGCTGCACACATTCTACTTCAGTTCTGCACACATGCTACTTCAGTTCTGCACACATTCTACTTCAGCTTCACACTTTTTACTTCAGCGGCACACATTCTACTTCAGCTACACACATTCTACTTCAGCTGCACACATTCTACTTCAGCTGCACACATTCTACTTCAGCGGCACACATTCTACTTCAGCTCTGCACACTTTTTACATCAACGGCACACATTCTACGTCAGCTGCACACATTCTACTTCAGTGGCACACATTCTACTTCAGCTGCACACATTCTACTTCAGATGCACGCATTCTACTTCAGCTGCACACATTCTACTTCAGCTGCACATTCTACTTCAGCGGCACACATTGTAATTCAGCTGCATACATTCTACTTCAGCTGCACACATTCTACTTCAGCTCTGCACACTTTCTACTTCAACGGCACACATTCTACTTCAGCTGCACACATTCTACTTCAGCTGCACACATTCTACTTCAGCTTCACACTTTTTACTTCAGCTTCACACTTTTTACTTCAGCGGCACACATTCTACTTCAGCTACACACATTATACTTCAGCTGGACACATTCTACTTCAGCTGGAGACATTCTACTTCAGATGCACACATTCTACTTCAGCTACACACTTTCTACTTCAACGGCAACATTCTACTTCAGCTGCACACATTCTACTTCAGCTTCACACTTTTTACTTCAGCGGCACACATTCTACTTCAGCTGCACACATTCTACTTCAGCTGCACACATTCTACTTCAGCGGCACACATTCTACTTCAGCTGCACACATTCTATTTCAGCTGCACACATTCTACTTCAGCTGCACACATTCTACTTCAGCTGCACACATTCTACTTCAGCTGCACACATTCTACTTCAGCTGCACACATTCTACTTCAGCTGGACACATGCTACTTCACATGCACACATTCTACTTCAACTGGACACATTGCACTAAAAAGGTGTTTTTAGCTGGGGATGTATTTCCTCGTATGAATGTAAATTGATCCACTAGGAATAGATCGCATGCATCTATTATTTTCGTAACACACCTTATCCTGAAATTCTGAAATTATTAGATTTGGGATGCGTTGCAGACTTGAAGCACCATCAAAAACGTAACGATGGGGATTGGATGGAACTTGTCCTGAATTCCAATCAAAGGGGCGCCAAAATTGCTATTTCAAACCCACTTATTACCCAGAAACACCAAATAGGTTTCTAAAATTGCCACAATAACCAAGCAATGACTCTAAAATCCTCCACTTGTAACGCGCAACAGGGTTAGCCTAACTGTAAGATTGACAAAGGACTTTATATACACTAGCCTCGCCTATCAGTATCATTTGAGACCTTAGATATAACATTGAAACTATAATGAACTATTTATCACCTGCAATCCATAAGGAGCTTTTGTCAGCTTGACGATTATTTTGAATAGTGAGGGCCAACTCAGCAGTTGCAACGTGTCTAAGTTTTGAACATGGAGGACCAACTCAGCAGTTGGAACTTGTCTACGTTTTGAACAGGGAGGGCTAACTCTGCAGTTGCAACTTGTCTAAGTTTTGAACATGGAGGACCAACTCAGCAGTTGCAACTTGTCTAAGTTTTGAACAGGGAGGGCCAACTCAGCAGTTGGAACTTGTCTACGTTTTGAACAGGGAGGGCTAACTCAGCAGTTGCAACTTGTCTAAGTTTTGAACATGGAGGACCAACTCAGCAGTTGCAACTTGTCTAAGTTTTGAACAGGAAGGGCTAACTCAGCAGTTGCAACTTGTCTAAGTTTTGAACAGAGAGGGCCAACTCTGAAGTTGCAACTTGTCTAAGTTTTGAACAGAGAGGGCCAACTCTGAAGTTACAACTTGACTTGTCAAAGTGAAAAAGTATACTCCCACATTGATTTTAAAGTGTATTCTTCCGTTTCGATGTATCCTAAAGGGAAGCTTATTAATAAAGAGCATTAAGCTTAAGTAAGTGTTAAGTAAGTGTTAAGTAAGTGGTACGTATGTGTTAAGTATGTGTTAAGTAAGTGTTAAGTATGTGTTAAGTATGTGTTAAGTAAGTGTTAAGTATGTGTTAAGTAAGTGTTAAGTATGTGTTAAGTATGTGTTAAGTAAGTGTTAAGTAAGTGTTAAGTATGTGTTAAGTAAGTGTTAAGTAAGTGTTAAGTATGTGTTAAGTAAGTGGTACGTATGTGTTAAGTAAGTGGTACGTATGTGTTAAGTATGTGTTAAGTATGTGTTAAGTAAGTGTTAAGTAAGTGGTACGTATGTGTTAAGTATGTGTTAAGTATGTGTTAAGTAAGTGGTACGTATGTGTTAAGTATGTGTTAAGTAAGTGTTAAGTAAGTGGTACGTATGTGTTAAGTATGTGTTAAGTAAGTGTTAAGTATGTGTTAAGTATGTGTTAAGTAAGTGTTAAGTATGTGTTAAGTATGTGTTAAGTATGTGTTAAGTAAGTGTTAAGTATGTGTTAAGTAAGTGTTAAGTATGTGTTAAGTAAGTGTTAAGTATGTGTTAAGTATGTGTTAAGTAAGTGTTAAGTATGTGTTAAGTAAGTGTTAAGTATGTGTTAAGTAAGTGTTAAGTATGTGTTAAGTAAGTGGTACGTATGTGTTAAGTATGTGTTAAGTATGTGTTAAGTAAGTGTTAAGTATGTGTTAAGTATGTGTTAAGTATGTGTTAAGTAAGTGTTAAGTATGTGTTAAGTATGTGTTAAGTATGTGTTAAGTATGTGTTAAGTAAGTGGTACGTATGTGTTAAGTATGTGTTAAGTAAGTGGTACGTATGTGTTAAGTATGTGTTAAGTATGTGTTAAGTAAGTGTTAAGTATGTGTTAAGTATGTGTTAAGTATGTGTTAAGTATGTGTTAAGTAAGTGTTAAGTATGTGTTAAGTATGTGTTAAGTAAGTGGTACGTATGTGTTAAGTAAGTGTTAAGTAAGTGTTAAGTAAGTGTTAAGTAAGTGGTACGTATGTGTTAAGTAAGTGTTAAGTATGTGTTAAGGAAGTGTTAAGTAAGTGTTAAGCAATTGTGAATATTAGCAGTTGTTTTCCTTGAACAGTTGTGAATATTAGATTGTAGGACAATGTAGAAACCAACACTAAGCTAAACTTCCAACAGTAAGCTAAACTTCCAACAGTAAGCTAAACTTCCAACAGTAAGCTACACATGGCTGCTAATCCACAAAGGCTCATGCCCCTTGATTAATGTTTGTTGTTTTCTGGCACTGAACTTCTAGTTCTTAGGAAGCTAACGTTTTGTTTTCTTTTTCCCTTAATTAGAGTTTAAGTACGTGTGCTGTCGAGGCCGAAATGGGAGCCAAAATAAGTGACAATGCTTCCTGCCATGCTTGTTGTAAAAATTGACTAAGATGATTGGTGGAAGGTGAGGGGGAGGTGTAGTTGGCTGTCCCATCCAATTGAGGGTTATAGTTAACCATAAACTTTTCTGATGTAGGATATGTCAGAGCGAAAGGCGCAGATATCGCATCAAAGATGTGAATCATAACATGATGCATTCTGTTCTCCAAACCATATTCTGCTGATCTGCAGGAGTATTAGAACTAACCCGAAAGAAGAAGAAGACTAAAAGTTAGCACCGCTTCAAAGCAATTATCAGCCTTCTTCGCCCGTGTTTTGCCGGGTCCCGAAAGGGGAGCAAAGAATAGCAACACTGTTTACCTTCCACGCATGTCGTAAAAGGCGACAAAGGAGGTTATGGGATGGAGTTGGCTGTCCCATCCCATATAGGGTCAGTGACCCAAAGCCATGCTGAAGTCGGATGTGTCAGGCCGAAAGGCGCATATATATCCCAGCAGTGTTGTAAACCATGACACAACGCATTCCGTTCTCCAGACTACATCCTATTAATCTGCAGGAGTTTGAGAACAAACGCAGAAGAAGATCAGCGTTCTTCAGAGCTGTTCATGTGATTCTTTGTTACAAACTAGAACTTAACACTATTTCACAGCAATGATGAGGCTTCTTCACAGCTGTTCATGTGATTCTTTGTTACAAACTAGAACTTAATACTACTTCAAAGCAATATCAGCCTTCTTGAGAGTTATTCAGGTGATAATTTGATACAAACTAGAAGTTAGTACTACTTAAGCAATTAACAGTCTTCTAGTTCTTCAGAGCTTTTTATGTAATACTTTTATAAAACCTAATCCGTTGCGTGCGATTATTTCCTTAATGATATCGTTACACTACCTTATTGTTGATACGATATCCAATGATTGATGAAACCAGTGTTTTACTTGAACTGAAGTCAGTTGTGCAAGTTTTATGTATCTCTTTGTCTAGCGATGATATGAATCTCAGGTACAGTGGACTACTAAAATAATACTGCCAAACTTATAAATGAGATGCTATGTGGCGAAGTGGTCAAACTGTTTTGCCAGTTTGAGGTTACAAATTCGAAATATTAACACTGCGTCTGTTCAACTAAATCACCTTTTTGGGGATTTCTTCGTGTATTGTTGCTTGAGCTACAGAGAAGCGTTCTCTAGTTGTTCTGTCGATAGTGAGAGAGATAATATTTACAAAAATATAACTTTCACCTCTTGTGACGAGAAATGAGATTTCACCTGCAACTTTATACAATTTCGTTATTTCATGTGACAGAAAAAGAGATAGGTGTTCTGCTAAATATGACATCATTACCTCGGAGTGTTGTATGAGAGGTGCAAGTAAATATATTCTTGAAAACTGAAACAGATTCTTTTCTAGATATAGGGTTAAACGGATTAAGGTATTAGTGTTGTAAATAAATAAATAATATATTAATAACGAGACAAAATATATAAAAGATGTTTCCACAAGAAAGTCTTCATCAGAACGAAAAAAAGAAGACAAATAAAAGACTTTACATAGGAACTTTACATGGTGAAATCTATTCTATAGATATATTTGAAGAGAAATTTAACTAAAAAAGGAAAGAAGTACATCTTTAGCAGGGTAGAGCAAAAAAGAAAAGATATGTGTGGTCAATTAAGAACCATTAAAGAACAAGTAGAAAATGATTAAATATTGTTGTTTTAGTTAGTTATAGAAGAGACACGATGGCATGGAAAGAGTGTTTTTGAAGGGGACGATAGAAGACTGTAGACGCACAGGCCGACCACGATGTTGGACGAGAGATATTCAGGAATACATGCACATGTAGCTAGAGGAAGAGGGACAATTGGCAGACCGCGGAAATTTCTGGAAATTCATAAAGAAGACAACGTTCTGGAAAAGAATACGTCACATGACAACATAGTTACAGTATTTTTACTCTACGATTGGCCCCCATTTTCTTTGGTTTTTTTTCTTCATTATAGTTGCAAATGGACGGTAACCCATTGTTTTATCACAGACTTCATCGACAACTGACGGCTTCAAGTCTAGCTCCACAAGCTGCTAGTATTCAGGTAAAACGTATGTGTAGTTGATGATAAGAGCATGTGTATATGTGTGCTTCTACCTGGATAGGTCGTACGTGTAGGTTGTGTATTAAATTGTCAGTATAAAAGAATGTGTAAGTGTGATTGTGTGATTATTTGTGCGTGTGTGGGCTGTGTGATTTGATCGTGTCTCATAGTGGATGTGTGTGTATGTGTGCGCCAGCTAATGTGTGTGTATATATATGTACGGACGCTTGGAAGTGTTGGTCTTTTGATTTTGGGTGCACAGTGTACATGTTGTTCGTGTGTCGAAGTCGACGATGACTATTCAAGTCAGCTGGGATGATGATGACGATGATGATGTCGGGAGTGTGCCCGACTGTGACTAATGAATCCTATGTGTGATTGGAATTGTCTACTCACTTTAGACATATGTGGAAGGAGTCTGTGGGACGTTGAACAGATCTTGCTTTTCTTCCAGCGCACTTTTGTTGATGTCTGAGGTTCGCTGTAGCTGCTTCACCAATCTTGATTTTGAGACGCCAGTCGGATCTGTCTCTGTAGCTGCTCCACAATCTTGATTCTGCGACGCCAGTCGGATCTGTCTCTGTAGCTGCTCCACCAATCTTGATTCTGCGACGCCAGTCGGATCTGTCTCTGCAGCTGCTCCACCAATCTTGATTCTGCGACGCCAGTCGGATCTGTCTCTGTAGCTGCTCCACGAATCTTGATTCTGCGACGCCAGTCGGATCTGTCTCTGTAGCTGCTCCACCAATCTTGATTCTGCGACGCCAGTCGGATCTGTCTCTGTAGCTGCTCCACGAATCTTGATTCTGCGACGCCAGTCGGATCTGTCTCTGTAGCTGCTCCACCAATCTTGATTCTGCGACAACAGTCGGATCTGTCTCTGTAGCTGCTCCACCAATCTTGATTCTGCGACGCCAGTCGGATCTGTCTCTGTAGCTGCTCCACCAATCTTGATTCTGCGACGCCAGTCGGATCTGTCTCTGTAGCTGCTCCACCAATCTTGATTCTGCGACGACAGTCGGATCTGTATTGTGCACTATTCTCATATGAATTTGTGTCCATTCTGAAGTATCAGTGATGTCTTAAGAGTGACTTTAAAATGCTTCTTCTGCTTTCCTGCTTTGAGGAAGCCTGTGTGGAGTTCTCCATACAACAACTTTTTTTGGTAGACCATGATCTTCATGCGGACCATGTGTCCTGCCCAGCGTGTCTGCGCCTTCATTAACACTTTATGCATGCTTACAGGCTTATGTTTCATTAATATGTCACTGTATGGTGTATAGATTCACTGCACAGTGTATAAATGTGTATGTGGATCGCTATGTGTATGCGTACCTTGGTATGTATGAGTCGCATCTGTATGCCTTGTGTGCGAGAACGGTATGCATGCGATCCCATCATTGAGTGTATCTGTATGCTGGTGTGTGTGTAGGGGGAATAGGGTTGAAGCTACGTGAAATTAGGAATGTGCATTATATATATAATATATATATATACATATACGTTAATTTATTTGTGTAACTCCAATAATACTTGGCAGTAACGACGCGAATAAGCAGGGACTCCTAAAGCGATAAACCCAACTTGAGATGTCAAATGCAATCTCCAGGTGCCACAACCGAAACGAAATTAGTTTATGTTAAAAAGAAAAGCGCCGTAAATAAAACGTTCACTGGGCAATTACATTTTAGCATCGAAACTATTTAGTAGCATACAGTTAACTCTGTGAATACTATTTAGTTTAATGAATGTAACTTCACTGTTCAATTCTATGGTTGAGAGGTGGTGAACACTTTTCTGAGGATGAAACTGCTCCAAATTCAAATGCAGCGAGTGAACACATTGATTGATTCAGAAACAAATGGCAACGTTGTATATGTAAATGTTTGGTTGGAAAATCACTTCAGCCGACAGGTTCTGGGCTCATAGCAACGTAGCATTAGTTTATACTATCAACTAATACCATTCCCTACATGTTATTGTTGAAAAATATCATTCCAGGTAAGATTATTTTGTTACAGAAATCAACTTTAGCTCCAGGTAAGATTATTTTGTTACAGAAATCAAGTTTAACTTCAGTTAAGATTATTTTGATACAGAAATCTAATTTTGCTAAGGGAAAGATTATTTAGTTCAAGAAATGTAACTTTATACAGATTTTTAATTTAATACAAAGGTTATATAGATTTAAAAAAAGCTTCACTCGAGGAAGATTATTTTAGTAAAGCTTGCTTAATGTTGGAAGTTATATATATATATATATATATATATATATTTATATATATATATATATATATATATAACAGAACTATATAATTTCACTCCAGAAGGAATTCGTTAAAAAATCAATAGAAAATTTAAATAAAATCTTTGAAACATTTGACCTCTGAACGCAGGGTGATCACAAACGTTGATAATACCAGTTTTCATATTGGTTGACAAAAGAATCACGTGACTGGAAACCAGACTTTATACTTTGTGTACCGAGCTGTGTATTAAATATGTTAGTTATCCTCTTTGCAGATCAGACATGTCCACATGTGTTCACATCTCGGTTTCCGTAAAACTTCTGGGGTATAGAATCTAATTGTTCCTGTCCTATGTTGGTTCAGGTTCTTTTTGAAATTTTGGTTAGGTAATCTCTACGTTCCACACTCCCAATTCGCGCATTCTCGATACTGACTCACGCTCATATATCTGGTAAAATCTCTACGTTCCACGCTTATCCTTACTCCCAATTCGCACATTCTCGATACTGACTCACGCTCATATATCTGGTAAAATCTCTACGTTCCACGCTTATCCTTACTCCCAATTCGCACATTCTCGATACTGACTCACGCTCATATATCTGGTAAAATCTCTACGTTCCACGCTTATCCTTACTACCAATTCGCGCATTCTCGATACTGACTCACGCTCATATATCTGGTAAAATCTCTACGTTCCACGCTTATCCTTACTCCCAATTCGCGCATTCTCGATACTGACTCACGCTCATATATCTGGTAAAATCTCTACGTTCCACGCTTATCCTTACTCCCAATTCGCGCATTCTCGATACTGACTCACGCTCATATATCTGGTAAAATCTCTACGTTCCACGCTTATCCTTACTCGCAATTCGCGAATTATCGATACTGACTCACGCTCATGTATCTCAAAATCTTCCGATCGTAGTGACTCACGCATAGCATTTAGTATACCTACTCGGCCCAAATGATGACCATATATTATGGTGGCAAGACTAGCTAATTTATTGCTCGATCGTTTCCTGCCACACCCGTGTGTCTGTAGACAAAGATGAGAGTGATTTTCCACAGTGTGGCCCAAATCTCTCTAGTATATATTTAATAATACTTTTGCCCGTAACCTGTTTATGGTATACAGGAAAAATTGATTCAAAATCCGATAAAAAATATATACCTGGTTCGAAATATATACTTGTTTCGAAATATATACCTGTTTCGAAATATATACCTGATTCCAAATATATACCTGATTCCAAATATATACCTGGTTGCAAATATATATCTGGTTCCAAATGTTGACTATTTTTTTATTTGGAATTTAAGGTAGTTTAGAAAGAGGGCTTGTGATAACAGGGCAAAAGAATACTGCTCAGTGTAAGCTTTATATAGATTGTTTAATACCGTCTGTAAAGATGTACAAACAGCCATCCACATCTATATGTAACTTTACTGGCAGTTAAACTGATCACTTTTCTTTTTCTTGTAGTTTGAATTGGACAAGAAAAAACTGACCTCATCAGAAATCTCTGTAAGTATTTCATGTAATGATGAAAGATATAAATTTGTATGAGATAAATTGTTAATTTTGTACAACCTAATACGGGTGTGTCGGGCCATTGACGCAAATAAAATGGCGGTACAATACATTTCAATTATATGTACTACATCTTCCAGAAATTCTATTAGAACTGTTGTCCTGCTATAAGAGAGATACAGCGGGAGTTTGAGAATGAACGCCGAAAACGAAACTAAATCTTACAACTTGTTTACTCGCTGATACTTTAGTTAAAATTAAAAAAAACAGATTGTTGATATATTAAACGAAACAATTAGTCTAATTCACAAAAAGTACGAGGCTAGAAAGTCATTGAAAGTAGATTTCTTATAAGAGGAATATAATTAAATAAGAACCAGTCACATCCAACTACAGATATATTATATCAGCGGACTCTCTCATTCATTTTAACTGACCAACTTTATGCGTGTTGAATGGCGACAAGAGGTATACACACACATATACCAATATACAAAACATGAATAATTTGGATCAGCCAAGATGAATGATGCAGTCTACTGGCGACAATATTTGAAGTAGGCTGCTCACAAGTTCACATGGAAGTATATCCAAAAATATATGATCTTTCTAAACATGAGCAGATGTAAGTGTGAATGTACGATTTTTCTGAACATGAGCAGATGTAAGTGTGAATGCATAGAAAGTTATTTAGAACGTTTCTCCCATGAAGTTGAATAAATAGATATAATTTCAGAATCTATCTATCTATTCACTGTGACCCTTTTGTGCCTTGATGTGCCAAAGGTAGAAGAATTCTCTAGAGATCGCCTTCTTGTGTGCTGTTTGTAAGTTTGTTCCCGTGGCATCTTTGATTTTTGTGATCCTTTTTTATATGGTCTGCCTCTGGCTTTATAGCCGTAATGTATATTTGTCATGGTCATCTGGGGGTATACTGTCTGTTGGTAGTCTGGAGTGTGTGAATACCATTGAAGCTCTGATATTAGAATTTCAGAATTCATCAGGGAAATTGTTATGTTTAACTGTACATAAGTTGCAATTAAAACAAACATCATTGTGTCAAAAAATTACAAACAGCATATCATTCGATCTGAGTGACCATACTATAACTTCATGTTATAGTTGTGATAAATTTTCCATTCTCCGTCTTTTGATGTTTTGTTTGTGTCTTGATAAAGGTCTTTTGGTTGAAACGTTGAATGTGATTTGTGTATTGTAATTTTTATGATTTCTTGTGTGCTCATCATTGCCCAGCATTACCCACTAGTTTTAGATACAGTCTGTGGTGTCCCATTGAAACGGAATATAAACCTGTGTTTTACGTAAGTCTAATTGTTGTTACGTTCACGCAGTTACCTTGTATTGATTGTCATATATAACTTCATGGGAAGTAGTTGTTTATCGTGTCATGTGATATTCATGTTAAAACTCCAACTTATGTGCGGAAGCAGGGACGGCCTTAACAAGTGCGGGGCCCAATGCGAAACGGATTGCGCGGGGCCCAGTCTGGGTAGGGAAGAGGATAATAAAATAAATTCTAATATGAATTTATGGACCTATGAAGTGCGGGGCCCACTGCGGCCTCATAGGTTGCAATGGCCTAAGACCGGCCCTGTGCGGAAGTAAACACTTTGAGAATTGCTGCTGACATAATGTTTTTTAAAGCAAGCCAATGTAAACATGTGATATTTGTTACTAATACAATGTCTGCAATACAAGCCCTTGACAACGATAGACTGTCAGATCTGAAAGAAGCCATACGAGAAGTGAGCATCCAAAGAAGGATACTACTACAGTTGATGCCATCGCACTGTAGCCATCTAGAAAATAAAAGGGCAGATATTCAATCAAAAGAAGGAGCAAGACAGGAACAAAGTACCACGAAATCACATATCAGGAAAAGAGGACTATTAACAACTATTAGGAAAGCCGACCACCTAAAAGACAACTATATCTCGACAGAGCTGAGCAAGCTATCATATTCCTCATTAGGATAGAACGCAACAGACACAACAAATTAAACATACACTTAAATAGAATAAGACTAGTTCCATTGTCTTTGTTTTCGTATAAGCAGAAAGTACAAACTGCAGAACATATCCTGCAAGACAGCGTTGCAGTTAACAGAGAAGCACGGACCCAGAGAGACAGATATCCACAGAAAGCTGTGTGGGTACTTAGAGAAGCTTTCAAATACAGCAGCATGTATCAAGAGAATCAGACATGTTGTGTAGACATGTACAACTGTGAACAAGAAGATCTAATATTGATTAATTGTTTTTCTGGTCTACCCTCCACACGTTTTTTATTATACGAGGTAGCTTCAAAAATTTTCAAGAATTAGTGAATTATATATAAAATAATTAACAATACAGTTATCTACACTACATTTCAGTCAAAGTAGTATCCTTCGGCAATTACACACTTTTCCAACGTGTGTACAGCTGCTTGAAACATTCACGGAACCGAATATTTGACATCTCTCTCAGCTGTCATGTCGCATTAGTGATAACGACATCTACATCCTTGAATCGCTGTCCTTTCAATGCCGATTTCAGTCGAGAGAACAAGAATAAATCAGCCGGTACAAGGTCGTGAGAATATGAATGCTGTTGCAAGGTATTCACTTCTTGCTTTGCTAGGTACTGCTTTACCAGCAGGAAGGGGCGCAAAGGGAACGCATTGCTCTTGGCGGACCCAGGGTTAGCAGATAACCAAGATCCCAAAAGTGCCTCCTCGTGGCGCATCCTGGTAACAGAAATACAGCGGCTAATGCTGATTCTGGCTAAACCTTTTGGGGATCTAGTCCGTGAATGTGGAGGTAACAGATGGAATGAGATTTGACTGCAAAAAGACAGTTAATAACTCCGACACCACTGTGCCAACACATGCAGCAACACTGTCGCCACACTGTGAAGCTAGAAAGTCTGGTAGAAGCATTGGAGGGCGGCTAATGTAGTCGGTACGAAGCAGGCAGATGTTTCAATAAAAATAAACGCACAATGAGTACACTGAGAAAGATGCACAGCGCTAGAGGGCAGCGTCATGTGTAAAAAGAATGGAAGACGGTTCGATGAAATTGGAACTAAAGCATTGTTTGCTCGAGACAAGCTTCTAGTTACCAGTGATCCCTGCCTGGGCCCAACTCTACTGTCGAGTCTTTCCTATACCGGAAGCGTGCTCGCGGAGAGAAAAGGTTCAGTACCCGATGGACACAGGCATAGCAGTCCAAGGTGACAAGCACTGTTCAGCTCTAGAACAAATCACAAGTTCCTAACGTTCCTAAATATGTGTACAGATTCAGACCTGGACGAGGGGCTCACGAAGTTGGTGAATAACGCTTCGGCTAAGAAGACGAACGAGCCCGAGCTCAACTCTTCTGTCAAGTTCTTCCTAAACCGGAACCAGGCTAGAGGACGAGAAAAGGTTTAGTACCCGATGAGCACTGGCACAATACGTCTAATTACACGAGGCATGTTCACTGACTGCGGAACGCCTCCTGCAGGACAGACGTGAAAAAAACAACGGTCTCGGTATAGAGTCAGTAAACATTCACCGTCTGGCGACAGATAGGAAGGCTGTCACAGGCTAGGGTAGCCCACCCGAATTGTCAAGGCATGCCGAAATCGGATGTGCTAGGCCTACAAGGCGCATAACGGTGGCACAACGTAATCACGCTCCCGGCAGAAATCGCACGGATATCCGTGCTGGTTACAATGGAGCGAACGCAAAACAAACAAACAAACAAACCAGCAGGAATTGATGTGCCAGCGCATTGTCATACACTATAATCCAACTGTCTGTTTTCCATTTTTTTTCTAGTCGTTTTGCGTCTTCTGATTGAATCTGATAACATTCTGATATGCTTTACTAAGCAATGTTAGTGTCTCTTTGAATTCTGAAGCAAAACACATAATTTGACATCTTTACGTTGCTCAGTTAAGGACATTTTCAACTGCGAAAATTCAATTAGCACATCACAACAGTAAACACCCGTATCTTCTCTTTGAGAGTATATGTGAAGTTCTCCTCTGTCACGTCCTATCGTTAAGGTCATTACCAACATATAATCTCCATAACATATTCTTTCATTCAAGCCCTAGTCGATTGTTACAAGAACGTTTTGAAGCTACATTGTTGATTACTTTATGCGCTTGTCTTCCCTACATACATACCGTTTATTATTGACTTAATTATCATGTTTCCCTGCTCACATGTCATTTATTATTTCTTTATCTTGTTCCCCCCTCTCGCATATCATTTATTATAGATTACCTCTTTATCTTAAGAATATCCGGGCGTAAAGCCAAAGGTAGACCAAGAAAACGGTGGATAGAAAACATCAAGATAACCTTGAACACACATGGACTAAATGCAACCTCGGCCACACATCTGGCATTGAATCGACAGCTTAAGCTACCACCCCTACGCTTAACAGCAAGTGTGAATGCGATCAACAATCATTCACCTGGGGATAGACAATAGACCTTTTTATCTTGTCTTCATTCCATTTATTATTGACTCAAGTTTCCCGTCTTTCCTTCACCTATCTATTTTATTATTGAAGGAAATCTCCTATCTTTCCTGAACACATATACTTTACTAGTGATGACTTCATTCTCTTACCTTCCCTGAATACATGCCATGTGTTCTTCTTCTTCTTTTTCTGAGTTCATTCTCAAACTCCCGCTGGATCTCTTTTGTAGCAGTACAATGGTCCTTCTAGTTTCCAGCAGGATGTACTCCAGTAAATGGAATTGCGTTGTGTCGCCGTTTTATTTCCGACAATTGCCCGACACATCCGTACTTGGCAGGAACACATGTTATTGACTTGTGATGACGGGGTGCAAAGGGAACGTATTGCTCTAGGCGGACCCAGGGTTAGCAGATAACCAAGATCCCAAATGTACCTCCACACGGTGCACCCTGGAAACAGAAATACAGCAGCTCGTGCTGATTCTGGCCAAATCATTTGGGGATCGTGTACGAGAATGTGGAGGTAGCAGATGGAAAGAGATTTGACTGCACAAGAGACAGACAATATCTCCGACACCACCAGCAGCACCACATATAGCGACACTGTCGCCATACAGTGAAGCTAGTCAGTCCAGTCCGAACATTGGAGGGGCAGCCAATGTAAAATGCACGTAAAGGTAAATGCATGGCGAGAGACAAATATATTTCATACAGAGTACAATGAAACAATGAAAGGGCAGAACAGCGCTAGAGGGCAGCGCGAACTGCAAATAGAAAATGAAAAGTCCCTAGGAAAGGGGAACTACAAGCTCCGTCAGCTCGAGACGGGCTTCTAGTTACAGAGTTCCTTACAGGCAGAGACCCAGACCCATCCATTGGCGTTTGGTAAAGCAAGAAGACCTAACCCAACTCTAATGTCGAGCCTTCCTAAACGGAAATATGCTTGCAAAGAGAAAGGGTTCTGTACCCGATGGGCTTAGGCAAGAAAGGGACAACGATGGTAGTCCTGGCCCAACACTACTGTCAAAGTTTCCTATACCGGAAGTACACTTGCAGAGAGAAAAAGTTCCGTACTCGATTCGCTCAGGCACAAAAAAATGGACAATGATTTAGCCCTGGCCCAACTCTACTGTCAGGTTTTCCTACACCGGAAATACACTTGAAGAGAGAAAGGGTTCAGTACCTGATGGGCTCAGGCGCTATTGGGACAAGGACACTCAGCTCGAGAACGCCTTGCTCTCAAACGCGGGGTGTGAGACTCTAACTTGGACAAGGGGTACACGATGTCGGTGAATGACACCTCGGCTAAGAGGGCGAAAGAGCCAGGGTCCAACTCCTCTGTCGAGTTCTTCCCCTTAAGGAACCAGGCTCACGGATGAGAAACGGTTCGGTACCAAATGGGCACAGGCACAGCACGTCCAATTACACGAGGCAAGTTCATAGACAGTGGAACACCTCGTTCGAGTCAGACGAGAGCAAAACATCGTCTGGGCGAAGAGTCTCCACTACGCGTGCCTGGAGACAGATATAGAGGCTGTCACAGGCTAAGGGTAGCCCACCCGAATTGTCAAGCATGCCGAAATCGGATGTGCTAGGCCTACAAGGCGCATAACAGTTAGAACAACGTAATCACGCTCCCGGCGGAAATCGCACGGATATCCGTGATGGTTACAATGGAGCGAACGAAAAACAAAAACAAACAAACTTGTGATGACTTTATTCTCGCACTCCCTGAACATACACAATTTAATAGTGATGATTTCATTCTCATGTCTTCCCTGTACACATCCTATTACAGTATTTCTGGCAAGTAAAAGCACAGTTTGAGAAGATGGCAATCTCCCGCATGTATCAGAGAGGTGTACCTGTAAGGAGGAAATCTGTAGGGGACAGGGATGATAACATGTCCCCAGCGTCCGGCCCTGTTACTGAACAAGACAGGTTAGTTACATGCAATCCTTAGCGTTGGACAGTTGTGACGTGTCATTAGTATTAGATGTTAGAGTTCAATATTGGGTACATGTTTGGTATGGGGTCAGTGCAGTGCATAAGTAATATGTGTGGTTATTGCTGTGCATAAGTAAGATGTGTGGTAAGTGTTGTGCATAAGTAGTATGTGTGGTCAATGATGTGTATAAGTAATATGTGTGGTCAGTGCAGTGCATAAGTAATATGTGTGGTCAGTGCAGTGCATAAGTAATATGTGTGGTACGTGCTGTGCATAAGTAATATATTTGGTACGTGCTGTGAATAAGTAATATGTGTGGTCAGTGCTGTGCATAAGTAATATATGTGGTCAATGATGTGTATAAGTAATATGTGTGGTCAATGATGTGTATAAGTAATATGTGTGGTCAGTGCTGTGCATAAGTAATATATTTGGTACGTGCAGTGCATAAGTAATATGTGTGGTCAGTGCTGTGCAGATGTAATATGTGTGGTCAGTGCTCAAACTGGTGAGGTATGTAGTCAATTGCTGGACACAAGTAATTTTTGTGGTCAGTGCTGAGAAATGGTAATATGTGTGACCTGTGCTTCGCACAGATAATATTTGTGTTCAGTACTGAGCACAGGTGATATGTTTAGTTAGTATTTCAAACTGGCGGGGTATGGTGTCAGTTCCGGGCACAGGTAATATGTGTGGTCAATGTGGACCCAGGTAATATTTGTGGTCTGTGTTTGAAACTATACAAGTGTATGATCGATTATGAACACAAGTGAGAAGTGTGGCTGGCGAAACTAGGAAAAGGTTGACGAAGTTTAGCTAATTACAGGTAACACACATATAACATACAAAAATACGTTTCATCCAAAAGTCAATATCTAGAGAACAACATAACACGTGACAAGTAAGGAACGACATTGTTTACGTTCAAATCATAATGGATCTCTCCCTATAAAAATGACATAAGGTCTTCAGGCTAAACATTACGCCAGAGAGATCGCATGCATTTCTCAGAAGTTATTGTTATGGTAATGAATGTAGTAATTGTGTTCACTACAGTGTGTTAACCCTCGCCCTTGTTTTGCCGGGGCCCGAAAGGGGAGCAAAGTATAGCAACACTGTTTACCTTCCATGCATGTCGTAAGAGGCGACTAAGGAGGTTATGGGATGGAGTTGGATGACCCATGCCATATATGATCAATGACCCAAAGTCATGCTGAAGTCGGATGTGTCAGGCTGAAAGGCGCATATATCGCAGCAATGCTGTAAACCACGACACAAACGCATTCCGTTCTCCGGACTACATCCTGCTAGTCTGCAGGAGTTTGAGAACGAACACAGAAGAAGAATGTGTTAACATCAATGAACAAGAGAGTTGTTCAATGAGTTTCCTGTTTCCTTCTCCTTCGAAGTAGTCCCCTTGTGCCACTGTCAAAGATCTCATGCACCATTCTTACTAGCTTTAATTTTTCTCTTCACTTCGTTTTGAATATCCACAACGTTATCGAATCGTCGACTTTACATTTTTTTTTAAATTTTAAACTTGTGGAAACAAGAAAGTATCACACGACACAAGAACTGGTGAGTATGGAGGTTGTGAGAGAAATGAAATTTGTTTTGTCAAGCATTCTTTTATGGGGACAGACCTTTTAGTGGGAACATTGCCTGATACACAATCCAATTGCCCATGTGCCACTTCTGAGGCAAAACACATTGTCGCCGAGGTGCTGCAGGTCTATTTTTATAAATAATACTCACGTGGGAGACAGGTAATGGAATTCTACTGGAAAACAAATGACACACTATCACTGTCGGATGCCTACATGAATTAATATAGTATACACAACAAACCACAGAATATAATCATACAAATGACAATACACAGGACATAATAAACTTTTCGGACCAAAAGGCCTCTTTCAAGATACGCAAATAATATACAAACATAAAAATACCACATGTAGAAATGAATACACCATAACAAGCGTATCCGAGTGAAATATGGTAGTGAGATACCGGAAGGATGCGAACAGGAAGTACACAAAGACGATAATATAGGTGGAACGAGAGGAACAAAACGATAACGTAAATGACGGCACAAAATGAATAAAGACAAAGACCGATCCGACCGAGAACTAAGCAAAAGAGTGGTCGGAATTATAATTTTACATCGAGACACTATCATCTAGGGACATATTTATGATGGATTATCTTACCAATAGCATATTTTTTGCACATATGCCACATCTTGTCATGTTGAAAGTCAATGGTCTGATGTGAAGTTGAGGTGTCATCTTCAAACGATCTGCATCTACTCATGAAACCGGAAAACCACTAAAAACTTGCTGAACTAATGTATGTTGTGCTCCCCGAAAAAATTACCATCATGTATGACATGCAACGAGGAAAACTAGGTCACCTTCACTTATACTATCTTAAACAAGACCTGCGTGAAGATACTTTCTTCCGTTTCATACAAAAATTAGCACATGATCATCACATGCATCTGTTCAATGACAATAACGTAGGTATTATGTTTTCCAGAGGAAACAATTAATCCGGAGACATTCTGAACAGCCCTGGTAAGTTTGTGGTTAGATAGAATTGATCAGCCCTAGTAAGCTTATTGTTAGACATAATCGATCAGCACATGTAAGTTTGTGATTAGACATAATCGATCAGCCCTGGTAAGTTTGTGGTTAGATAGAATTGATCAGCCCTAGTAAGCTTATTTTTAGACAGAATCGATCAGCCCTGGTAAGTGTGTGGTTAGATAGAATCGATCAGCCCTAGTAAGCTTATTTTTAGATAGAATCGATCAGCCCTGGTAAGTTTGTGGTTAGATAGAATCGATCAGCCCTGGTAAGTTTGTGGTTAGATAGAATTGATCAGCCCTAGTAAGCTTATTTTTAGATAGAATAGATCAGCCCTGGTAAGTTTGTGGTTAGATAGAATCGATCAGCACATGTAAGTTTGTGGTTAGACAGAATCGATCAGCCCTGGTAAGTTTGTGGTTAGATAGAAATGATCTGCCCTGGTAAGTTTGTGGTTAGATAGAATTGATCAGCCCTAGAAAGCTTATTTTAGACAGAATCGATCAGCCCTGGTAAGTTTGTGGTTAGATAGAAATGATCAGTACTGGTAAGTTTGTGGTTAGATAGAATTGATCAGCCCTAGTAAGCTTAATGTTAGACATAATCGATCAGCCCAGGTAAGTTTGTGGTTAGATAGAAATGATCAGCACTGGTAAGCTTAATGTTAGACATAATCGATCAGCCCAGTTAAGTTTGTGGTGAGACAGAATCGACTTGTCTAATTAGTGATATATATATATATATATATGAATTTATACTCAACAGTGCAGAAATTTCATCTGCAAAGCACAGAAGGAGGAACAGATACAAGAAGTTAAAGGCAAGGGACACACCAATCATTGACCGAGACAATTCAGGAGACATTTACTACAGCCAGGAGTTTAGACCAGGTACAGATGCATTTGTATCTGTGTGTCGGAAATATGATGTTTGCCAGTCATTGCGTGATTTATTTTATAAGGCATATGAAGGAGAAAGGTGAGATGTGAATATATAACATTTACCGATGATGAGTGAGTATAATGCTGAGATGTACGAGTATAATATAAAGATAGTGAGTGAAGCCAATGTATTGAGAGAGATAAATGTATTCAGTGAACTTGTATTGAGAGAGATAAATGTATTCAGTGAACTTGTATTGAGAGAGATAAATGTATTCAGTGAACTTGTATTGAGAGAGATAAATGTATTCAGTGAACTTGTATTTGGAGAGATAAGTGTGAAGCCACTGAATCAAGTCAATGTGCCGAGAGAGAAAGATGTATTGATATTGAGTAAAATTTATGAGAAAACTTGATGTAGTTCTTAGTAAAAGATTGTTAGTGGCGACCAACGAAGCTGTGTTGTATGACGGAAATTTATAAGTGGTGGATTGGAAAAATGAGATATTCCAGGATGTGCAAGCGTGAATTTTAGGTTTAGACGGAAAATGATAAGTAATGAGTGAAGTAAATGATAAAGTAATGACCTATGTAAATGATAAGGTAATTAATAAGTATGGTAAATGGTAAAGAAATGGGTAAAGTAAAAGATAAGTTAGTGACTAAAATATATGAATAGACAATGAGTAAAGTAAATGACAAAGGTAAAGAGTGCAGTAAGCGACAAGGTAATGAGTGAAGTAAGTGACACGGTAATGAGTGAAGTAAATGACAAAGGTAAAGAGTGCAGTAAGCGACAAGATAATGCGTGAATTAGCGACTAGGTAATTCGTGAAGTAAATGATAAGATAATAAGAGAAATTAATTTTAAAATAATGGATGACGTAAGATTGTTTGTTTTTCGTTCGCTCCATTGTAACCATCACGGATATCCGTGCGATTTCCGCCGGGAGCGTGATTACGTTGTGCCACCGTTATGCGCCTTGTAGGCCTTGCACATCCGATTTCGGCATGCCTTGACAATTCGGGTGGGCTACCCTTAGCCTGTGACAGCCTCTATATCTGTCTCCAGGCACGCGTAGTGGAGACTCTTCGCCCAGACGATGTTTTGCTCTCGTCTAACTCGAACGAGGTGTTCCACTGTCTATGAACTTGCCTCGTGTAATTGGACGTGCTGTGCCTGTGCCCATTGGGTACCGAACCGTTTCTCATCCGTGAGCCTGGTTCCTTAAGGGGAAGAACTCAACAGAGGAGTTGGACCCTGGCTCTTTCGCCCTCTTAGCCGAGGTGTCATTCACCGACATCGTGTACCCCTTGTCCAAGTTCGAGTCTCACACCACGCGTTTGGGAGCAAAGCGTTCTCGAGCTGAGCGTCCTTGTCCCAATAGCGCCTGAGCCCATCAGGTACTGAACCCTTTCTCTCTTCAAGTGTATTTCCGGTGTAGGAAAACCTAACAGTAGAGTTGGGCCAGGGCTAAATCGTTGTCCCTTTTGTGCCTGAGCGAATCGAGTACGGAACCCTTTCTCTCTGCAAGTGTACTTCCTGTATAGGAAACCTTGACAGTAGAGTTGGGCCAGGACTACCATCGTTGTCCCTTTCTTGCCTACACCCATCGGGTACAGAACCCTTTCTCTTTGCAAGAATATTTCCGGTTTAGGAAGGCTCGACATTAGAGTTGGGTTAGGTCTTTTGCTTTACCAAACGCCGATGGATGGGTCTGGGTCTCTGCCTGTTAGGAACTCTGGTAACTAGAAGCCCGTCTCGAGCTGACGGAGCTTGTAATTCCCTTTCCTAGGGACTTTTCACTTTCTATTTGCAGTTCGCGCTGCCCTCTAGCGCTGTTCTGCCCTTTCATTGTTTCATTGTACTCTGTATGAAACATATTTGTCTCTCGCCATGCATTTACCTTTACGTGCATTTTACATTGACCGCCCCTCCAATGTTCGGACTGGACTGACTAGCTTCACTGTATGTCGACAGTGTCGCTATATGTGGTGCAGCTGGTGGTGTCGGAGATATTGTCTGTCTCTTGTGCAGTCAAATCTCTTTCCATCTGCTACCTCCACATTCTCGGACACGATCCCCAAATGATTTGGCCAGAATCAGCACGAGCTGCTGTATATCTGTTTCCAGGGTGCACCGCGTGGAGGTACATTTGGGATCTTGGTTATCTGCTAACCCTGGGTCCGCCTAGAGCAATGCGTTCCCTTTGCACCCCGATGACGTAAGTGATAAAGTAATTATATAAGATATTGTTAATGTAAAGAATTTAAGAAACGATAATGTTATTGTGAAGTAAGTGAAGAGATGTGTAGTGACATTATTGCTAATGATTATATTATTCAAAAAGGGTCAGCACCACCTCCTCGAAACTTGGAGAAAATGTGGAATGATCGAAGGGAAGAAGCTCTGAGGACCAAAAGAGAAATAGAGGAACTTAGAAGAGTATATGGACCAAACTGGCTACAGGTTAGTTAATGTGATGAATGTAGTATATCTGCATGATAGCTGTTTCATGATTGTTCTGTGCAAGTTAGTGGTGTTAATGAATGTCTATGTGCAAGATATTGTGTGATCAATGCCAATAAAAGGACCCCACAAGTACTTGTGTGATATGGCGCATTTAAGAGGGATCTGCTGGTGTGTGATATGACACACGAGATTAGGACCTGCTGATGAGTGATATGTTGCACGTGAATGGGATTTGATGGTGAGTGATGTGACGCATGTAAGTGGAATCTGCTGGTGTGTAATATGACGCACGCAAGTGGGATTTATTTGTGAATGATTTGATGCAAGTAAGGTGGATCTGCTGGCGAATGATATAACGCACGTAAGCGGGATCTGCTGGTGAATGATATGACGCACGTAAGCGGGATCTGCTGGTCTGTGATATGAGCACGTCATTGGGATCTGCTGATGAGTGATATGTTCGTTATTGTCTGGTAGATGGATTAAGAGGTCAAAAGTGTGTTCCTGTTGCCACTTGTACTGATGTTGCACTACATTGTGTGAACTGTCATGGAGAATAATCAGACGAGAATGGAGATGTTATAGTAGATATCTCTACATTGCTTATGATTGTAAGAGTCATTTTAATGTTTATTATCGTACGTATTGCTCTATAGAAAGCTGACATGCAGCGGCGGGTACTGGTTTTGTGACAAGGATCATATGTAAATGTATAACATCATTCGTAGTCAATACATAATTTTCAACTTAAACATTAGCCAGAAATAGTTGGTCAAACATTAAAGTTGCACACACTTAATTTGATGACTGGAACTACTTCTCTTTGATGATTGGAACTACTTCTCTTTGATGACTGGAACTACTTCTCTTTGATGACTGGAACTACTTCTCATTGATGACTGGAACTACTTCTTTTTGATGACTGGAACTACTTCTCTTTGATGACTGGAACTACTTCTCTTTGATGACTGGAACTACTTCTCTTTGATGACTGGAACTACTTCTCATTGATGACTGGAACTACTTCTTTTTGATGACTGGAACTACTTCTCTTTGATGACTGGAACTACTTCTCTTTGATGACTTGAACTACTTCTCTTTGATGACTGGAACTACTTCTCTTTGATGACTGGAACTACTTCTCTTTGATGACTGGAACTACTTCTCTTTGATGACTGGAACTACTTCTCATTGATGACTGGAACTACTTCTTTTTGATGACTGGAACTACTTCTCTTTGATAACTGGAACTACTTCTCTTTGATGACTGGAACTACTTCTTTTTGATGACTGGAACTACTTCTCTTTGATGACTGGAACTACTTCTCTTTGATGAGACGTGTGATATTAGTTGTCTTCCACTCATTTAGTCCGTGATAACATAGTGCCTATTGATATCAAGTAGCCAATTCCTAAAAACCTTCCAATGATTAATCAGTTCCAGTTATACACTATGTTATCATTTTCGAATCAGAAGCGTTCTTTTTGTCGTGATGTTTCTAGCAATTCTGGATGTACACATATTTTGTGGCAATCATCAACGACATATGTTGTCTATACTTTATTTTCAATATTACGTGAACCATGAAATTAGTTCAATGTACCTATCCAAACACAATAAGGTGGATATTATTTAAGTTATTATTACGATTAAAATGAATATGTTGTATTTTTTGTGCATTCATTATGCGGATTTCCTCTTGAGAGCAAACTACAAGAGTAATGTGCATAGTAATTATATTATGGATTTTACTTATTCCATGGAAGAGCTCAAAAGACAAATCAAGTGTTAAGATCAATAAACGTCGAAGAGGACTGGCTCCTTAACAACATCCTAACAAGAAAGAAGATTTGTTTGGTGAGATAAAGAGACATAACAGCATGGAAAGATAAATAGCTGAAGGCAGAATTAACAGTAACATAGGAGGGGACACCAAAGACGACGATGGTGCTGTGATATATCACACTCTTTAAACATGTCTCAAGCAGCGATAGGTCAACTCGCCCAGAATCGCGGAGTGTTCAGAGAATCCATAAGGAAGACCACGTTCTGGAAAGAGTATGTCACATGATGATGATTATTATGATGTAATTAATATAACGTTATGATGTTATAGAAAATGATCCTAGCTAAATATTTGTCTAGCTTTGATTGTCATTGTCAGACTAAACGAAATATTTGTCTAGCTTTGATTGTCATTGTCAGACTAAACGAAATATTTGTCTAGCTTTGACTGTCATTGTCAGACTAAACGAAATATTTGTCTAGCTTTGATTGTAATTGTCAGACTAATCGAAATATTTGTCTAGCTTTGATTGTCATTGTCAGACTAAACGAAATATTTGTCTAGCTTTGATTGTCATTGTCAGACTAAACGAAATATTTGTCTAGCTTTGATTGTCATTGTCAGACTAAACGAAATAAACTCGCTGATCATACGTGACCCAGAAGACAGAGGTTTTCCACTTCTGTTTTATAGAGCGAGCAAGACAAGATAAAGTATGAACTAGACGAGTTCTCAATATTTCTATTTCTAAGGTTTCGTTGAACATAAATACATTTTTATACTACTATATCTTTGGTACTACAGCCAAGAAACGCTGTGTTGTTGGCTACGTCCTTAATAGGATACCCTACCAGTATCTTGTACGCATGAGGTTGCTTCTGTGGGTCTCACCAATGGCCCACTAGACGTACCACCCATGCAACAGAAAACCTTAGTGGATGACATGCCGTTATATTGAGGTTATCTTCTTAGAGAAGTTTCATGGCACGTCATCTATACAATTATGCTTTTATTTTGTTGTTGAAATGTGTTTCATGTTTACCTGAATATATATATACTCTGTGGTTGGGAGGGAGCCAGAGATGTACTGTGCAGCACTGAGGAGGAGGAAACTGAGAGCACTGTTTTTTTTCCTATGGCTGAAACCCATCATAGAGGCACAGTGACTCAGGACTTGACAATCCTTTTGACTGAACATTTGGTTGCATGCCTGGAGCAATAGAGAAGTTCGGTATAACCTGTATTCAATTGGTGGCGGGGAATGAGCACAGTGAACCCTATCTCAGCTACAGTGGCTAGGAGCAGTGCATAGGTTGAAACCTGCCTTCCTGGAGGTGTGATAGTTATTCTCTGACTCTGTCCCGGGGTGGGCCGAAAATCCACAGACTTCCCAGCAATATAATGCCATTTAATGGCATTAGGTCAAAGGACATGAGCCCATGGACCGCTGGATCTGCAACCAACAAATCAACCATAGAGCGAGCAAGACAAGAAAAAGTATGAACTGGACAAGTTCTCAATAATTCTATTTCTAAGGTTTCGTTGAACACAAATACATTTTTATACTTCTATATTTTCGCCTGTGTGTTGCCGGGGACAGAAAGGGAGCAAAGAATAGCAACACTGTTTACCTTCCACGCATGTCGTAAAAGGCGACTAAGGAGGTTATGGGATGGAGTTGGCTGTCCCATCTCATATAGGGTCAGTGATCCAAAGCCGTGCTGAAGTCGGATGTGTCAGGCCGAAAGGCGCAGATATCTCAACAAAGCTGTAAACCATGACACAACGCATTCCGTTCTCCTGACTACATCCTGCTAATCTGCAGGAGTTTGAAAACGAACGAAGAAGAAGAAGATACAACTATATCTTTGTCACTGGAGCCAAAAAATGCCGTGTTGATGGCCTCGTCCTAACAGGATACTCTACCAATATCTTTGTAGCCATTAAATGTAGATTTCTCTAAACTTCATTTTCTCTGTACGCAGGCCATGGAAGAAAGAGATATTTTCAACAAGAAGGGAACAATTCCTGTAAGAATATCATCCGTGGAAAGCGAGTCAGAAAATAAAGAAAGAAAGGTAAAACATGTTATCAAGTCAACAGCGAGTCATGAGTCAGCACTCAAGAATATGACTCGAAACGGAGTCAGTGAGGTAAGCATTCCAGTCACTGATACGGTCGTTAATGTGAGTGCCATTGAGACGAGTACGGGAATCAGTAAAACAAACGTACGTGCTATTGACGCAGCTACAACAGTCACACGAGACGTTGGAACAGACATTGGAGGAGTCAGTGAGTCAAGTGCACGAGCTACTGAGATATATAACGGAGTCAGCGGATCAAGCATAAAAGATACTGATTCGGACAAGAGTAAGGCAAACATACAAATCACTGAGAAAGACAAGGGACTCGGTGAGACAAACTTAAGAGTCAGCAAAGATAACAAAACCAATGAGACACATGTTTCCACTCAATCATCGACATCAGATACCAAAAACTCTGTTATGTCTACAATTGCCAGATTAGCTGCTGGTATTTCGGCAGTTGAAGTGAGTAAAGACATTGAAAAACGTTACAATGCAATGACAACCAAAATTTCTGTTATTGCAAGCGATAACTTTACAAGTCCCGCGGAATATGTTACAAAGAACAACATTAATCATGAAAACTCAGTAACATCGACGGACAACAGACATATTTTACCAAACAACAGATATGAGACTTCGGATTCCACGTTGGTTGAGAAAGGTAATCAGAACATAAGTCCAAAGCAGCAGCCAGTTCCAGAAAAGTCCAGTCTTTTATCTGTGCCAGGACAAGCATCCATTAAGCAGGAGCATGGTGTTCTACCACTGCAGACGGATAAGTTGACGACAGTTCGATCTAGAGATGTCAGACCCGCTTCACAGAAGTCCATCAATGGATATTCTACTGAAAGTCGAAGTGAAAAAAGTCCAGTACGACAGGAACACACCAAGGATAACTTTTCAAATCTGTGTAAGTATTGCTCGTCTGTAGTCTTTTCACAAAGTGCTACCTCCAGTTTTAGAAGTTATCCTTACCTCTGTCAACTGTCTATACTGCATTTCACCAGTTGAGGTGTTGCATTGAACAGCTGTGTGATAATGTACAGGGTGAGTTTTTCAATTTACCCTCCGACAGAAAAAAACCCAGTACTTACCGGGGGATCGAACTCAGACCTCACTCGTGTGAGACTAGCGTTCTAACCTCTCGGCCATGCGCCATACCTCTGTTAGATCCTCGGTCAACACTGTCTCTTGACATTGTCGTCATCATAATGCTATTTAATATTTACAAATATTTTATTTGCAAATTATGTGTAAAACTTTCTTTTAACGTTTAAGATTACCATGCAAAATGCTGGCTTGAGATAGCGATAGTTGACTTCCACAACATTTTAACTGTAGTATTGTGTGGTAACAACTCCACAACTGACTCTCTACAATGTCCTGTTGTCAAACTATCCAGTATCCTCTACTTCGCTGGTACCACGTCTCTTTGTCACATAATTCTGTCAGTTGTCACATGGTACGCTAATTATAAGATTAATTGTCTATTGTCTATCTCCAGTTGGATGATGGTCATAATATTCATACTTGCCGTTAAACGTAGTGATGCTGACTGGGAGTTTTAGTTGTCTATCCAATGGCGGACATGTTGCCTTGGCTGCGTTGAATCCGTATTTGTTCAATGGTGTCTTGATATTATCTATCCATCTTGTTCTATGTCTTTTGCTGGCCCTGTATCCGGATCTTCTTATAGTATATGTTTTTGTTGGTAGTTGGCTATGGTTCTTTCTCATAAGGTGTCCAAACTATTTTATTAGTTGTTTTTCAATGTATTCTGTGCATGGTCTTATGCCGATTCTTCATGATTTCATCATTTCTCATTTTGTCGAGTTCAATGTCGAGTTCATTTTCATTTAGGAATAATTATTTTGGTTAATTATTAAGATTAATTATTTCGTCTAATGATGTGACCAATAAATATTGGATTCCCCCCCCCCCCTAGTCATTCATAATTTATTGTTGTGCCATTCTAACGAATTTATTCTTCTGGGGTTGTCCCTGTTTGTTTGTTCCTTTGGGAACCCCGGGCATTCCGATCGATTAGCTCTTGCTTCCAATGTGCAGTGGAGAGGTTTTTCTGAGCTTTCTTTCACACCCAAAAGACCAGCTTTCGGCTCTGGAGCCTATTCAAGAAGCCTCTACTCAGAAGTGGATCAAAGGCTTGTCTATAAATTACATTCAAAATTAGGGGGAAAGAGGGAGTCTGAAATGTGTGACAATTGTTGACACAGTAGGGATGAGGATGTTGACAAAATTTGACGTCAACAGTAATCTCATTGTAAATGCATCAGTTAAATTGCACGAATTTTCAGAATTATTTCTAAAAACATGAATTTTCTAAACATTTGAAACGAAGCATGAATATTTTTGTCATACTATTTGTTCGAAAAGTTTCTTCTTTGGGGAGGGGGAAAGAGGGGGGGGGGGAGAGAGAGAATAACATTTTTGGACAAAAATTAAGCACTAAATTTCCTGATTTCTTGACAGGTTGTGGAAAAGGGGAGGGACAAAAACAATTGGCAAAATACTGTTAAAGTATTTATAGACATCAATTTTACCGAATTTTCATTTGTTATGTTTGTCCGGCTCTGTGGCGAAGTGGTACAGAGCGCGTCTGTGACGACAAAGGTACCGAGTTCGTTCCTCACCACAGGCAATTGTGCATCCGGACCGTTCAGAAAGCAATGGCAACCTACTGAACGTATTTATATTGCCTAGAAAATCACCACAGCCAACAAATGCTGAGTTGATAGCTACGTCCTGGATAGGATATGCTACCAATTTGTTTTTTTTTTATGTTTGAATATTTGACTAATTTTTGAATCTTGTTTCTGCAGTGGAGGAAGATGAAGTGGTGGAACCGATGTTTGTGACATGCCCTTTAAGAGATAACCAGATGATAATTCTATCAATAACTGCCTCGTTCTTGGTTGAGAAGGACATTAGGGGACAGATCGGAGAAACTCTTCAACTAGCAAGCTTGCTGAACATGGAGTGGAAGAAAATCATACAGGATACTACAAATGATGGAGAAGTTCAAGCCTCAGTTTCAAGGTTGAGTATCGAATCTGAGAATAATCAACACAACGGGGACAATTTGTTTGTTGAAGACAGAAAGATGATGGTGCCAAGAAAGAATGAGGAGAGTCTTCAGATGGATCTGAAGTTTGACTACGTGAGAAAGGACAAACAGAACCGACGGTATTTGTTAGATTCTGCAGATGGACAAGTAAGCTATTTTCTTGATCGTAATGTGCCCTTATAGTCGTAGCACTCTCACATCCTATGCTACAAAAGTTCTTCTCTGTTTCAGCCGATCGTCTATATATGTTAGTAGTTATATGTGTGTGATATGCTTCATTATGGCTCGTATTGACTTATAGAGGAAATTAAGATGGCAGGTCATATTGACTCCTATAGGAAAATACGTCGACGGGTCATATTGTCTCAAACAAGAAAAAAACTACAAGTCAATACAGATTATATTGATTGACTTATTTAAGAAAATACGATAACGGGTCATATTGACTCAAACAAGATATTTCCTGCTGTAAACATGATGGAATTTTTGAAATAGTTCCATTCTTCTTCTTGTAGATTTTTGAATTCTTCGTTAACTTCTTGGATATATTTTTCGCGTATGTTTAGTTCTTCTAATTTCTGTATATCTATTTGCCCTTGGTGTTTTGTGTTTTCCTTGTGCTTATTATGTTTCGCTCTGTTTGTTTTGATTGCTATTATTACTGCCTTGTGGTCAGTATCTGCACATATGTTAGGTATTACTCGTGCTTCTACTATTTTTCTATTGTTGCTTTTTGTGAGTATGAAGTCTATCTGGCTATGTATTCCAAGCTGTTCCATTTATACCATGTGTATACTTGTGACTGTCTATGTTTAAAGAAAATGTTCGTTATAAAGAGGTTGTGCTGGATGCATGTATCTATTAGTTTATAACCGGTGTCGTTAATCGTGTTTCTTGTGTCGCCGAATGGTCCTTTATATATTTGACTTGTTTATATATGTTCTTGTTTGTTGACATGCCTTGTTTATATATGTTCTTGTTTGTTGACATGCCTTGGATATATATGTTCTTGCGTGATGAAATATGCCTTGGTTATATATGTTAACATATACATATTTGGTGAGGAAACCATTGTCCCAGTCATCTTGGTTATTTTTTTACGGTTGTCTTTTCTGAACAGTTTTTTTTGGTTTCTTGACAGAGGTCCCAATAGGACATATACGTTGATAATTATCCTTGTTCTATGTTTTATTGTTGTTTATTATTGTTTTATATCGATAGATAGTTATTATCAGTAACCTGTTTACTTTATTTAGGCTTTACCTTTTATATATATGTTCTTATGTTTTGATACATATAAATGTTTATGGGTGTTCTTTTCTGTTAATTAGAATTGTCTATTTATACATCTCGTCTCACTATCTGCAAGCTATATCACTATCAACAGTCTGCTGCGCGTTCCTCAGTAAGAGAGTGAATCTATATTAAATAATGTTATAGAAATATAGTGTGCGGCAAAGGGGCAGGTGTACGGCAGCGATACTATAGTAAGTTTCAAAATACATGATGCTGTTTACAAATTTGTAAATCCGCAACTATTTTACAGATATGCATGAACTATGGAGCAGTGTTTTGAAAACGTAACGACATAATGTAGAAATATTTGCATCACAATTGAACCAAAAAATGTGCAATTTGTCTATATAATGAAACCAATACTAAAGGTGTTTGTGTTGAAAATAATGAAGCTATCATTTGGTGTGACATTTGGAATACAACCAAACCTGTTTGTTTCTCGATTTGAACGCTGCCAATGATTTTAATGTAAATTTGAGTCAAATGCGTCGATCTAGGTCATTGGAAGACCTGTGTCTATACATATAAACCTCATAATTTATTTTGAGAAATTACTGTATAATTCATTAGTTCTGCCACTATAGTAGTCACACATTAAAAGACATTAAATGAATATGCCGCCACGTGCAAACAGCAACATCTGGTGAAATTTCTGAATTCCTTATGTCGTTTAATATTTAGACTGCTATGTAGAATCTCATTAAATTCCGCGTACTGGTAATGGAGATATTAAAGGGAATGTGATGGCAACTATTTTGAAATGCACTATAGTGAGAGCAGAGTTTAGTAGGTGGATAAAATGTCTAAAACACAAATCTACCTACAAGATCCATGTTTAAAATGGCGATGGTACTCGATCTAGTTGATCTAGATTATTTTTCAAATATGCGAAATATGACTTAATTAAATTTACTCGCAATTTCTTTGCAAATGTGTTCTAGTAACTATCTCGCCTCACAAGACAATATATCTAAGTAACTTGGCAAATGTGTTCTAGTAACTATCTCGCCTCACAAAACAATATATCTAAGTAACTTGGCAAATGTGTTCTAGTAACTATCTCGCCTCACAAGACAATATATCCAAGTAACTTGGCAAATGTGTTCTAGTAACTATCTCACCTCACAAGACAATATATCCAAGTAACTTGGCAAATGTGTTCTAGTAACTATCTCGCCTTACAAGACAATATATCTAAGTAACTTGGCAAATGTGTTCTAGTACTTTGAGAACTAAATAATTTTGCTTTTACAGTGTGAACACATGATGTTTTCTTTATTTCATTAATATGGTCCTATTCTGATTTTCATTGCCATGTTTAGATATTCTTCTTCTGTCGTATTTAGTATGAACGTCGTACTTTGTAGCATCCAACTACTTAGTCATCAATCCATCGATTGTACAATCCACTGATAATATTTGTTTCGCTTTGTTTAAGCACTACATAACAATGACCTTGTTCCAAACTTTATTGATTTTTACAAGGTTTTTCGTGACATATTTACAGGTATTGGTTGCTCATCTCCAACCATTCTTAGATTCCAGAGAAGAACTGGCCAGGATTCAGTCAAGTATCAGCATACAGGTAAACATTTTCTTTTAACTCGCATGTTTGCATTGTCTAACGTCTTTACCTTTTGGGGGGGGGGGGGGGGAGTGGATGAGGGGCGTTGGGGGTGTAGTTTCAAATGCTACACCAAATATAAGAAGATGAAGCTGGTTAAATATTGAGCAAGAAAATCTAGTTAATTATGCAAGAGAAAACGCAGATGAAGGAGACTACAAGGAAATACATAATTACCAAGAAGAGATAGAAATATAAAGATGAAGATAATCATAGTAGCAGTAGGAAGCTTTCCGTCTTTCGTCCAGCCAATAGACAATAGTATATTTGTTGTGGTATAAGAAATATAATCCGCGATCCATGACGACGAAGGATTTCACTCAAAGATAAATCTTAGCAACAAAGACCCTTCCATGGTAATGTACAAGAAATCACACACAGTCGTTGACTAACGTGTGCTGTTTTGTGTTTTCTTAGAGACGTGTATTCCGTCAACTAACGTGTGCTGTTTTGTGTTTTCTTAGAGACGTGTATTCCGTCAACTAACGTGTGCTGTTTTGTGTTTTCTTAGAGACGTGTATTCCGTCAACTAACGTGTGCTGTTTTGTGTTTTCTTAGAGACGTGTATTCCGTCAACTAACGTGTGCTGTTTTGTGTTTTCTTAGAGACGTGTATTCCGTCAACTAACTGCTATCTCTTTCTTCTCCGTTGTCTTTATATCATTTCTGTTCTTTTTCCTTCGTGCAGCTAAACCCTTAGTATCCTGTTCCCATGACTTCTTACCAATGCCTGTATCTTGCATATTGCGTTTGTATGGCTCTATACCGAAGTAGATGTCAATCATGAGATTTATTTTCAGACTGTAATTCTCGATAAAATCTCACACTTTGCAATATCAAAGTGAATGATATCTTACTAAAACAGATCTACTAATTCAAATATCTAGGTACAATGATTACAGCAGATGGAAGAAGTTCAACAGAAATAAGAAGCAGATTAAGGCAGGCAAAAAACAATGTTCAGAAAAATGAAAAATATATTTTGTAATATGACCTTGTCATTAGAGGTGAGAAAGAGAGTTATGCAGTGCTATATAACTCCTATACTAACATATGAGTGTGAGTCTTGGACAATAAACAAACTGGAAAGTGGGAAATTAGAGGCAGTAGAGTTGTGGTTCTACAGAAAAATGCTGAGAATACTATGGACTGCCAGAAAAAATAATGTGGAGGTGTTGAAAGAGTCAAATGCGAAACTGACCTTAATCAATAATATAAGAAAAATACAATCTTAATTTTTTGACCACATCATGAGACAGGCAGGTTTAGAGAACATAGTCACAACAGGTAAAATTGAAGGAAACATAGGCAGAGGGCGAATACGTGAGAAAATATTCGACAGTTTGACAACCTGGCACGGCAGGGAAAAAAACCAATGATCTTGATACATAATGTCGGAGATAGAGAGCTGTGGAGCGCTTTGTGTCGGCATGACACATGATGATGATGATTTCTCTATAAAGTAGATCTTTTGGTCTGTACCATCTTCTGTCCTCCTTCTGCCTCACATGCACCTGCGTCTACACAGAATTAGCATAGAAAACACTGTGGTAGTTCCATGTTTGTTCCAATACATAAATATAATCATATTGTACTGCCACCTACATAACTCGAATAATTCTACATAGGGACCGAATGAGAAAACAGTTTAGTCGTCTCTCCTAGTGTACATAGATTACCCATGTTTCACTGTCGTAGAGGAGTGAGCTGAGGACAACAGCCTAATAAACCAGGAGTTTAGTTTCTAGTTAATTTTCTGTTCCCCCAAACCCTTTTTGTTAGTCTATTCACTGCTGTCAATACATTGTTAACACTGATACTTATTTTTCGATTCAGTGCTAATTTATTGTTAACTGGGGAGCCGCGTGGTGCAGTGGTTAGCGCAATGCCTTCGCATATGAGTGGTCCTGGGTTCATTTCCCAGTTGAGGCGAAAATGTTTCAAAGATCGCAACGGCTCCCGGGTCGACCTAGCCTTAAACGGGTACCGGATTAATCCGGGAAGTAAAGACTGCGAGGGAGAGGTGATGGCTACCGCCTTCATTTGCAGAGCATCTGAAATGTAAGATCGCTAACATCTCACACCCCTACGGCATAAATAAATGCTATGGGTAACTTTACTTTTTTAGTTTTACTATTGTTAACTGATGATACTAGATATGTAAAGTGGACATCAACCTCTAGCTCATCCCTATCGATGACAGTTTGTGGCTGCTTGATGACAGCCTGTCTCAAAATGTGAGTCTTCTTTTTGCTGATTATTAGTCCAAATTCATGATTAAAGGCAGCTAGTAAGTTTTAATCATCATCATGTGTCGCAATTGCAGCATCATCTGCAAAGAGTAAGTCTCTTATAAGGAACTTAGGTATCCATGTTTTGATTTTTAATCTGTGAGCAATGAAGCCAGCATATGTAAGGGGTTGGGTGAATATGCTGCGTTGTGGGTATTGAAAGAATAAAGCTTTCTTTACGCCACTCATGACTAGAATCCCCCCCCCCCCAAGCAACACTATAACAGTCGGTAGCATCTAGTAAGATACAAATATAAGAGTAACAATAAAAATATAAAGATCAAAATTAAAAATTGAAAATTATAGAAGATAATAAAAATAAAGACGAAGACAATAATATAAAGATTTAAAAAAAGACTATAAAAATATACGTATGGAAGTAAAAAAACAAAATATAAACATAATAAAAAGATGAAAAAGAGGATATAGATGTTGATGGTGGTGAAACTAAAGACGATATTAAGGACGAAGAAAATTATTGTTCAGAGAATGGGGCAGAGGGTGGACGAGATAGTGGAGTGGTTAATGGAGGAGACAGGGTAGTAAAAATGTCTGGTCTATCAAATAAACAAACATGTAACTCACGGTATTTTATTATGTTCGTCCTATTTCATGTGCCAGTGTCTGAAGTGTAACCAGATCTTTCAAAAAGGCAGCTTGTTGGGGCAAGGACAAATTGCGAAATCGACAAGCCACAGAGACTTGCTCAACTTGCAAGACCCCGCAGGTATGTATAGTTTAATTTGGTAAATTATCATATCACTGGATCTCTGTGGAAGTATTGAGATCTCATAAACCTTTAGAAATACAACAAACTCAGTAACTCCTACGTCGTCGTGCTGAGACTTGCTTACCTATTGTCACGAATGGACGTCGTTAGACTTTGTGAAAACCTATCGGTACTCACGTTTCCATCTTCCCAGGAAACGTTCAAGTCTATTCTTCTTCTTCAGCGTTCATTCTCAATCTCCCGCTGGCTATCTCTTGTAACAGGACAATGGTCCTACTATATTTCCAGCAGGATGTAGTCCAGAGAATGGAAATGCGTTGTGTCGCCGTTTTAATTGCGCCAATGGCCCGACACATCCGTCTTCGGCGGAAGTCTATTAATTCTTGTGAATTTCGTGGCTTGTTGGATAAACACATTTCTCATTGTGTATGAGGTACCCAATTATACTCCTGCCCAAATGTCTACTTGTAAATGTCTCCATCTACATGTCTACAGACCTGCTAGTAACCTGTTTACTTGTAAATTTCTCCACCTACATGTTTACAGACCTGCTTGTAACCTGTTTACTTGTAAATGTCTCCATTTACATGTTTACAGACCTGCTTGTAACCTGTTTACTTGTAAATCTCTCCACCTACATGTCTACAGACCTGCTTGTTACCTGTTTACTTGTAAATCTCTCCACCTACATGTCTACAGACCTGCTTGTTACCTGTTTACTTGTAAATCTCTCCACCTACATGTCTACAGACCTGCTTGTTACCTGTTTACTTGTAAATCTCTCCACCTACATGTCTACAGACCTGCTTGTTACCTGTTTACTTGTAAATCTCTCCACCTACATGTCTACAGACCTGCTTGTTACCTGTTTACTTGTAAATCTCTCCACCTACATGTCTACAGACATGCTTGTTACCTGTTTACTTGTAAATATCTCCACCTACATGTCTACAGACCTGCTTGTTACCTGTTTACTTGTAAATCTCTCCACCTACATGTCTACAGACCTGCTTGTTACCTGTTTACTTGTAAATCTCTCCACCTACATGTCTACAGACCTGCTTGTTACCTGTTTACTTGTAAATCTCTCCACCTACATGTCTACAGACATGCTTGTTACCTGTTTACTTGTAAATTTCTCCATCTTCACATCTATACATCTCCTTGTAACTTGTATTAATAGCTCCCGGTCTCCCAGCGAATAATTTTTTTAATGTTTCTTGGAAACACACAGAAGAACACACATAAAAATAGAAATTTTGACGAAAAGTTCATTGTTTAAAGCACAACATATAGCACACGATGAGTAAATGTTGACACGGCCTATGTTCACATCTTAGATTAACATGAATGTAGATCTGGAAACGTAAATGTTGACACGGCCTATGTTCACATCTTAGATTAACATGAATGTAGATCTGGAAACGTAAATGTTGACATGGCATATGTTCACATCTTAGATTAACATGAATGTTGATCTGGAAACGTAAATGTTGACACGGCCTATGTTCACATCTTAGATTAACATGAATGTAGATCTGGAAACGTAAATGTTGACACGGCCTATGTTCACATCTTAGATTAACATGAATGTAGATCTGGAAACGTTAATGTTGACATGGCCTATGTTCACATCTTAGATTAACATGAATGTAGATCTGGAAACGTAAATGTTGACATGGCCTATGTTCACATCTTAGATTAACATGAATGTAGATCTGGAAACGTAAATGTTGACACGGCCTATGTTCACATCTTATATTAACATGAATGTAGATCTGGAAACGTAAATGTTGACACGGCCTATGTTCACATCTTAGATTAACATGAATGTAGATCTGGAAACGTAAATGTTGACACGGCATATGTTCACATCTTAGATTAACATGAATGTAGATCTGGAAACGTAAATGTTGACACGGCCTATGTTCACATCTTAGATTAACATGAATGTAGATCTGGAAACGTAAATGTTGACACGGCCTATGTTCACATCTTAGATTAACATGAATGTAGATCTGGAAACGTAAATGTTGACACGGCCTATGTTCACATCTTAGATTAACATGAATGTAGATCTGGAAACGTAAATGTTGACACGGCATATGTTCACATCTTAGATTAACATGAATGTAGATCTGGAAACGTAAATGTTGACACGGCCTATGTTCACATCTTAGATTAACATGAATGTAGTTCTGGAAACGTAAATGTCGACACGGCCTATGTTCACATCTTAGATTAACATGAATGTAGATCTGGAAACGTAAATGTTGACACGGCCTATGTTCACATCTTAGATTAGCATGAATGTAGATCTGGAAACGTAAATGTTGACACGGCCTATGTTCACATCTTAGATTAACATGAATGAAGATCTGGAAACATAAACGTCATAAAAGTAGATGCTGATCACATCATCCTTAGATATGCTGTTATTCAACGACCAGTACGGCATCATCATATTCCCCAAAACATCTTGTGATGTACTACAAGAGCATATTCATGTTGTGTTATAAGAACATATTCATGTTGTGTTATAAGAACATATTCATGTTGTGTTATAAGAACATATTCATGTTGTGTTATAAGAACATATTCATGTTGTATTATAAGAACATATTCATGTTGTGTTATAAGAACATATTTATGTTCTAGTCAATTTAGAGTTTCTAATTTAGAAACGTAGACCGGACAAATCAAAGAAGATGAGTTTCTGTAGTAATTTTCATGTGTTTTCACGTATAATATTTCCATAAATCTGAACTAAATAGCTCAAGACACACAGACGTGTCCCAAATGTGGAAGCAGCCTTATGATAGAGCTTGCGCCAGGATCACATACACGTGCAGCTGTACAATCCAGTAAGTCTCCAGGAAAACGTCTAATGGGCTTCATGAAGAGATCAAGTCCTGAAAAGAAGGCAGCGGACGAGTAAGTTCTCTGATACTGTCATATTTTAATTGATTCTCTTAGATGGGTATTGGAATCTAAGGGAAATTATTATGGAGAGTTTTTGAAAGATAAATCAACCGAATAGGTAAAACAATTTAAAACATTATAAAAGAAAGTGAAACATTACAAAAGAACGTATAATATTATAAAAGAACGTACTTTCAGATGAAAGAAAGTTAACAAGAATAACAAATATAATAGTATATGATGTGGAGATCCCTGTATCGTAGTGGTTAAGCTAATATCATTTTATTGACAATGTCTCAAGCTCGATGATAAGAAATAATATATTGTTTATAAATACATTATTCTGAGAAACGGAGTTACGTGCTATGTTTTGTACACTCAGCAGGTGCCGTGTTGAGAGGGACGGCTAATATATGAGAAAATAAGGATACAATGAAGACAGTCCTCAACACCCTTTATGTCCTTTATAAAAATAAATATGTGATACTGGAAAGTCAGTACTGTAATAAAATAAATATGTGATACTGGACAGACAGTACTGTAATAAATCAAAAATGTAATACTGGAAAGACAGTACAGTAATAAATAAAGATCATGTCATACATGTCAATATCAATGGAGGCAAGAAAGAATGTTCTTCTGTAATACACAACACCGATTCCAACATATGCATGCGAGTCTTTAGCAAAATAAATAAACGTGAGACATGGACATTGTAGGCTATAGAGTGGTACTTCTATAAATGAATACTGTAGATGGAAAGATAGAAAACCAATGAGTGTGTGCTGAATACTTATCATGGAAAGATAGAAAACCAATGAGTGTGTGCTGAATACTTATCATGGAAAGATAGAAAACCAATGAGTGTGTGCTGAATACCTATCATGGAAAGATAGAAAACCAATGAGTGTGTGCTGAATACTTATCATGGAAAGATAGAAAACCAATGAGTATGTGCAGAAAGAAATACAATGAAGAGGGTTAGTTACTGATATAAAATAGTGTCCACATTTATTTTGTGACAACATTATGAGAGACGGTGTTTTTGGAGAACTTAGTGACATCGGTTGAGATTAAAGGCAAGAAAGATAGAGGACGACAGAGTGAGAAAATATTAGTCTAAGGCAGAGTTAATAGTAATAACGTTCCAGATATTGGAGATAAAGAGCTGTGAAATATGCGACATAGAGCTGTAGAATGTGACAAAGAGCTGTGAAATATGTGACAGAGAGCTGTGAAATATGCGACAGAGAGCTGTGAAATATGTGACAGAGAGCTGTGAAATATGTGACAGAGAGATGTGGAATCAGCGATAGAGATGTGGGAATTCTATGATAGAGATATTGAATGGTTGGTTGCTGTTGTTTATGGACTCATGCCCTTTTATCTAGAGACATTGCATAAAAGAATACAAAATAGTAATATGAAATCAGTGATGCGGAACCAATGATGTGGAATCAATGACCATTGCACCCAGCTAACATAACACTTGTGGTGATAATAATTATGATGATGTGTGGTTAAATTAGTGTTAAATGATTAAATGAATGAATACTTCACTAAATAATTAAAATTCACAATAATTTAGTTATTGTTTGTTTGTTTTGCGTTCGCTCCATTGTAACCAGCACGGATATCCGTGCTGGTTACAATTCGAGTGAGCTACCATAGACTGTGACAGCCTCCATATCTGTCGCCAGGCACGCGTGTGTGTGGTCACTCTTCGCCCAGACGATTTTTGCTCACGTCTGTCTCGCACGAGGTGTTCCACTGTCTAGGAACTTGCCTCGTGTAATTGGGCGTACTGTGCCTGTGCCCATCGGGTGCTGAACCGTTTCTCATCTGTGAGCCTGGTTCCTTAAGAGGAAGAACTGAACAGAAGAGTTGGACTCTGGCTCTTTCGCCTTCTTAGCCGAGGTGTCATTCACCGACATCGTGAACACATTATCCAAGTTCGAGTCACACCACGCGTTTGAGAGCAAGGCGTTCTCGAGCTGAGCGACCTTGTCCCAATAGCGCCTGAGCTCATCAGGTGCTGAACCCTTTCTCTCTGCAAGTGTATTTCCGGTATAGGAGAACCTGACAGTAGAGTTGGGCCAGGGCTAACATCGTTGTCTCTTTTTTGCCTGAGCCCATTGGGTACGGAACCCTTTCTCTCTGCAAGTGTATTTCCGGTATAGGAAAGCTTGACAGTAGAGTTGGGCCAGGACTGCTATCTTTGTCCATTTTTATTTGCCTGAGCCTATCGGTTACGGCACCCTTTCTCTTTGCGAGCATTTTCCCGGTATAGGAAGACTCGACATTAGAGTTAGGCCAGGTCTTTTTGCTTTGCTGGACGCCCATTATTGGTATGCGTCTCTGCCTATAAGGAAATCTAGTAACTAGAAGCTCGTCACGAGCTAACAGAGCTTGTAGTTCCCATTTCCGTAATCGTTTTCACTTTCTATTTGCAGTTGGCGCTGCCCTCTAGCGCTGTTCTGCTCTTTCATTTTTTCATAGTACTCAGTATGTAATCTTTCTGTCTTTCACCATGCATCCACCTTTTCATGCTTATTTCATTGGCCGCCCCTCCAATGTTCGGACCGGACTAACTAGCTTCACTGTATGTCGACAGTGTCGCTGTATGTGGTGTTGCAGGTGGTGTCGGAGATATTGTCTGTCTTTTATGTCAAATCTCTTTCCATCTGCTACCTCCACATTCTCGGACACGATCCCCAAATGATTTGGCCAGAATCAGCTCGAACTGCTGTTTCTGTTTCCAGGGTGCACCGCGAGGAGGTACATTTTGGATCTTGGTTATCTCCTAACCCTGGGTCCGCCGAGAGCAATACGTTCCCTATGCACCCCATTTAGTTATTGTTTGTTTTGTTTTTGTTTGTTTGTTTTTCGTTCGCTCCATTGTAACCATCACGGATATCCGTGCGATTTCCGCCGGGAGCGTGATTACGTTGTGCCACCGTTATGCGCCTTGTAGGCCTAGCACATCCGATTTCGGCATGCCTTGACAATTCGGGTGGGCTACCCTTAGCCTGTGACAGCCTCTATATCTGTCTCCAGGCACGCGTAGTGAAGACTCTTCGCCCAGACGATTTTCTAGCTCTCGTCTCACTCGAACGAGGTGTTCCACTGTCTATGAACTTGCCTCGTGTAATTGGACGTGCTGTGCCTGTGCCAATTGGGTACTGAACCGTTTCTCTTCCATGAGCCTGGTTCCTTAAGGGGAAGAACTCAACAGAGGAGTTGGACCCTGGCTCTTTCGCCCTCTTAGCCGAGGTGTCATTCACCGACATAGTGTACCCCTTGTCCAAGTTCGAGTCTCACACCACGCGTTTGAGAGCAAGGCGTTCTCGAGCTGAGCGTCCTTGTCCCAGTAGCGCCTGAACCCATCAGGTACTGAACCCTTTCTCTCTTCAAGTGTATTTCCGGTGTAGGAAAACCTGACAGTAGAGTTGGGCCAGGGCTAAATCGTTGTCCCTTTTGTGCCTGAGCGAATCGAGTACAGAACCCTTTCTCTCTGCAAGTTACTTCCGGTATAGGAAACCTTGACAGTAGAGTTGGGCCAGGACTGCCATCGTTGTCCCTTTCTTGCCTACACCCATCGGGTACAGAACCCTTTCTCTTTGCAAGCATATTTCCGGTTTAGGAAGGCTCGACATTAGAGTTGGGTTAGGTCTTTTGCTTTACCAAACGCCGATGGATGGGTCTGGGTCTCTGCCTGTTAGGAACTCTGGTAACTAGAAGCCCGTCTCGAGCTGACGGAGCTTGTAGTTCCCTTTCCTAGGGGCTTTTCACTTTCTATTTGCAGTTCGCGCTGCCCTCTAGCGCTGTTCTGCCCTTTCATTGTTTCATTGTACTCTGTGTGAAACATATTTGTCTCTCGCCATGCATTTACCTTTACGTGCATTTTACATTGGCCGCCCCTCCAATGTTCGGACTGGACTGACTAGCTTCACTGTATGTCGACAGTGTTGCTATATGTGGTGATGCTGGTGGTGTCGGAGATATTGTCTGTCTCTTGTGCAGTCAAATCTCTTTCCATCTGCTACCTCCACATTCTCGGACACGATCCCCAAAAGATTTGGCCAGAATCAGCACGAGCTGCTGTATTTCTGTTTCCAGGGTGCACCACGTGGAGGTACATTTGGGATCTTGGTTATCTGCTAACCCTGGGTCCGCCTAGAGCAATGCGTTCCCTTTGCACCCCATTTAGTTATTGAATAAAGTTTTCAGTAATTAAATTACTTATAAAAATAACTAAATGTGTAAATCGTAGAATAAATTAATGATTAAATGATTACACCATACGTTAGGGTTTGTACAGAATTTACCCGTATCTCCATTTGGTAAATCCAATTCTGAAATTGTTCTCTAAAATACGATACATTTCTCGGAGGTAGGGTGTTTCAAAACCAATAATTACATTTAACTTTGTACTTTTTGTTATCTCTAATATTTCATAGTAGTTCGTCCTGATGTAACAAAATAGGACCAAATTGTTGTCCGCCGGTTGAAAGAGCTCGCTTCTTCAAAAGAAGGCTAAACGAATAACTATCTACCTACCATGTTAAAAAATTGACATTTTGAACATGTAATTGTAATGCAACTCTAGAGATGTTAAATTAATCGATTCTGGTGATAGTCAAACATCTGTATTTTTCTCTCGAAATTGGGCAAGCAACCGACATTCAGTGTTTTGTCCTCTGAACTAATGTAATGATTCAATTATTATTGGTTGATACTAACATTAAATTCATACACAACTGAAACAACAAGAAGTAAACGAACATTTGAAGGCATATTTTCGATATTCATGAAAGAGATAAAGAAAAGCAAACAACTCGAAACACGCAATGTTTGTTAGATGGCATATGGACGCATAGCTAAACGTCTTTGAATCTTGACATACTAACAAACAAAATAATCTACAAGCAGGTGCTGGTCATATGCAGAGGCAGACTTAAGTGATGAAACATTAGAAGTGTTATATAAAGTATATAAATAGTATATCTATCTATCTATACGCTGTGTCCCTTGTGTGCCTTGTGGAGTCAGGGGTGGAAGAGTTCTGGAGATGGCCTTCTTGTGCGCTGTTTGTAAGCTTGTTCCTGTGGCTTCTTTGATTTCTGTGATCCATCTTTTGCATGGTCTGCCTCTGGCTTTATAACCGTTATGTCTATGTGTCATGGCCTTATAAATAGTAACCAATGGAAAACGTGACAATAATAAAAAACGTACAGTATGAAGGCTTGTTTACATTTAACAGTTAGGTCTTCTATATCTGCCGATGGTAACGCTTCAACCCGTCTCGGTAAACAGGGTACTACGATCGGCTGTATAGGAGATTGTCAACTAAAACATGAGCTAGTTGCCAATTAGCGTGGGATCTATAAGTTAGCCTTAGCTATTTTTGGCATGCGACTCCAAGTATGTGAATAGCGATCAATCAAAACCACAACAAGAAACGTAAGGAGCGGGCTCCAAATTAATTCACTAGAATGCCTATCGTATTGTCGATAGCCACGGCACTAGAGACTTTGCTCAGATTACATAGAAGGCTGGTTTTACGGTATATTCAGTATTTCTGTGCTTTACATTGATCGGCCGTGACTAATTTTGACGGGGAACTCCAAGTATATAAATAGTAACCAAAGAATATCATGACAATAAACAAAAATGTAACTAATGATGAATTATTTACTTTCTGCAGTTAGGTCTTCTATACTGGAGACGGTCTTGGTTCAATCATAGATTCTTCTTCTTTTTCTTTAGTATACTTGAAACATGTCTATATCTGTAATTGTCTCCTTAATAAAACTCACTATTTTTTGTAGTTCATACACCCATAACAGAGATGCAGAAAATGGGAAGAATGCAAACACTTGGCGAACGCAGAGACAAAAAAGTACTAATTCAGGCAGAAAAGTTTCAGTGTATGCCAAGTCATCCAATGAAGGAAATCTAGCAATGGGACGACTGAAAAGAAGCAGCTTTATCCATCAAGCTAAACGACTCCGCAGACAACTTACAGACCTACCTGAAGTTGACAGCCCCTTAAGGCCTGTACCAGAACAAAGCCCGTGGAGTGAAAGACATGGAATGCCAATATACATTCAGACCCATGTGAAAGGAATACTAAGCGAGGACGAACAGAACAGTGTGCGGCGAAGGACAGTCGCCCTCAGTTTCCTGGATGAGGAATATCCACAAGATATATGGGTCAGAGTGTACACAGATGGGTCAGCACAGAATGCCGTGAGGAATGGAGGTGCAGGTGTATAAATAGAATATCCACACACGCCTAGAGATACAATCAGAACACCGGCAGGAAAATTCTGCAATAATTATGATGCAGAAATCCAGGCAATTAGTGTGGCAGCTAAAAAACTGCTGAACTCCAACTCTAACCTACAGCCTGTGGTATTCCTGACAGATGCAAGGTCAGGGATTCGAGCTCTCCAGTCTGGAAAACTAACAGACTTGAACAAACTACTTAGCGAATTGTCTTACCAGTATAGGGTAACCATGCAGTAGATACCCTCTCACTGTGGAATACCAGGAAATGAAAAAGCAGACCAACTGGCTAAGGAAGATGCTGCCGAAGACCAACCAGATATACCAATCACCTACCATCAGAAAAAACAGATGATAAAGTCAATAAGAAAGCCACAAACACCAACACAAGATGACTATCATATTATGAACAGACCAGAACAAGTTTTAATTCTACGTCTCAGAACAGGACACAAACGACTCCGCAGTCACATGTATACAAAGTTCAAGATTGGCAACACAGCCATGTGTACATGTGGCCAGGCAGCACAGAGTGCCAAACATATACTTCAAGAGTGTTCTGAGCATGAAACGCTGAGGCAGACATATTGGCCAGAGGAAACAACACTGGAATCAAAACTCTATGGGACACTGTATGAACTACAAAAAGACAGTGAGTTTTTATTAAGGAAACAGAATTACAGATATAGACATGTTTCAAGTGAACGAAAGAAGAAGAAGAAGAAGTAGTTCATACAGTGTCCCATAGAGCTTTGATTCCAGTGTTATTTCCTATGTCTAATATGTCTGCCTGAGCCTTTCATACTCAGAACACTCTTGAAGTATATGTAAATCATAGATGAAATAATGTTATATTTCATCAAGACTATAAATATATGTACATTACTGTAGTTAAACATGTCTGAATTTTAAAATTGACTCCATTAATGTGATGTAAAATTAACTGATCTATTCACAGCCATAGAACAGTGCAGGTTCAGAGGTCAGTGAAAAAACAAAGCAAGAAAGCTTCTACCTCTGTACACACTGCCTCAACCGCGTCACAGGGAGCTTTTCCCAGTTTGCTTGGAGGCGCATATGAGAGGTAATAATAACAATACATATAATGACAATCCTCCGCAGTTGATAGTATGAGATATTGAATATAACCTGCATGCTGCCGTGACCCTAAAAGGAATAAAAGAGTAGTAATGTTATAATGTATCATGAAGGTCGTAAAAAGAAGCTAAAAACACACCATCAACTTGTCCAGGTACACAAATGAACGTAGAAAACTAAAAACACCATCAACGTGTCCAGGTACACAAATGAACGTAGAAAACTAAAAACACACCATCAACGTGTCCAGGTACACAAATGAACGTAGTTCTCTTCCGCATATACTTCATACCTGATCCCGGTCACTGACGGCGTAGATTGCCCAACTTAATCTTCCAAAGGATATTCTTAGAATCAGAAAGTAGACACACATAGCACTCTGTGATCCGAGACGTATCATTGTCCTGGTCATAGCCATCCCCTTCATCGTCATACTAAGTGGTTTTATAGCAACCCTTTCTTCTTCAATACACTCCTGTCTTCATTGGGCTGTGAATGACTAAGCAAATTTGACTATAATTAAATCAATTTAAACTATCTGAAAATACTGTACAGAGAGGTGATTCAAAACGGCGTGTGCAAAGACCTTAACTTTGAGGAAGATTTTCTGACAAATTTGGTTTTTTTTAAAAACAATAACAGTAACATAACAGTAATTTGAAACAGTAAAATATTTTTCACTTGCTGATAACCAATTAGGTTTGCAAGATTAATCGTGGAGGGACAGACAGAAGGAAGGAGAAACACCATTACTGACTTTTAGTGCTTCTGACCCTTTACTATTTCTGTTCACACACCAAAAACAACAAAAATATATGAAGAGATGTAATAATTTATAGATGCAACTTTTCGTGGCGCATAGGTCATTAATAAACTTGTTCTATTCCTAGCCTGCAGACAGAAAATGGCGTCTCGACTACACCAGTTAAGATGTGGGTATATAGAAGAATAGGGAGAACATCATGGAAAGAGAAGACAACAAATAAAGAGATGCTAAAGACACTTAATATGAAGAAAGAACTACTAAGAGAAATAAAGATCAGGCAAATAAAATACTTTGGACACATTAAAAGACATGACACCCTATTGAAGACCTTACTTGAGGGTAAAGTCCAAGGGAAGCGAGCAAGAGGTAGGCAGAGATACAAGTGGGAGAGTAACATCACACGATGGACAGGTTACAGTCTAGCAGAGTGCACCACTAAGACAAGATACAGGGGATGTTGGAGGTCCGTTGCAGCCAACCTTCGTCGCGGTGACGGTACTTGATGATGATGATTCCTAGCCTGTGCTTCCAGAGATTTCCATGTTTTACCAAGTCTGTATCTAATTCATTTCTCCATGTATCCATTGCTCTTCCTCTTTTCCTGTTTTCGCACATATTCCATAATAACGCATGTCTTATAAAGCTTCCCGTTGATCTTCCTAATGTATGCCATACCCATCTCTATCACCGTCCCATTAGTTCTTCCTCCACTTTGAGTTTGTTTAGTTCTTTACATGAGTTCCTTATTGGTGGACATCAAATATGCTAATAATTCAGTACATTATCTAAATGTGAGCCGCAGCTAATTGTCTTTTTAAAATATGAACCTTTCAAACTTCAGATAAACTCTCAAGAAAATAAAATATGTATTTCTTCTACTTGTTACAGAAACGCAGCAGAAAACCAAAATATAGTATCTAGCCTGGGCGGTTGTAGGGACAGAAGCAGTGCATTCTTAGTACCTGCCAATATGAGTATTAGTAGTCTAACTGCCTCTGTAAGTATGAAGTTGTGATAGTCTCTGCTCGCACATCTACACCTTCCTAGATTTAATACTTATCCGCTGCCCGTCTGTTGCCGGGGCCCGAAAGGGCAGTAAAGAATAGCAACACTGTTTACCTTCCACGCATGTTGTAAAAGGCGACTAAGGAGGTTATGGGATGGAGTTGGCTGTCCCATCCCATATAGGGTAAGTGACTCAAAGTCTTGCTGAAGTCGGATGTGTCAGGCCGAAAGGCGCAGATATCGCAGCAATGCTGTAAACCATGACACAACGCATTCCGTTCTCCGGACTATATCCTGCTAATCTGCAGAAGTTTCAGAACGAACGCAGAAGAAGAAGAAGATACTTATCCACTAATAAAATGGTAGTAATGATGATTATTTTAATTTAGATGTTCTCAGAAATGCTGGAGTAAAACGACAAATTTAAACAATAATTATAAGAAGACAATCAGGTTTTTTTAAGGCATGTGATGAGGAAAGCTTTCTCCTCAGAGGAAGGTCTGAATCCTGTTTGGTTCCTCCACTCCTATTCAGCTCAAATATGGCTCCTCGTGCTGCATGTGTAAGGTATCGCCATCCATGGGCAACAGCCTTGACTGGCTGGCTAAACAACGTAGAGCTTCTCTTGAGGAGGATGTTCACCTCCATCAGTCCACAGGGTCGTAGGTGGAGAAGGAGGAACATCGAAATGTTTGACAACGGCTTCAAAGGCTGGGACCAGAAAGGCACGGTATCGGGTTAAAGGCGCAGCAGGGACAACTTGGTAAGCGAACCATTCAGAAAGCAATGACAAATTACTAAATGTAGCTTCCAAGAAATCGGCTCAAGATCGACAGAAGTAAGGAAAGTCTGTTATGACTGCTACATCCTGTTCAAGATATGCTACCTGATGATGATGAGGAAAGTAAAACGTGGACAATTAGCAACCACCGGAAAAATCAAGGGAAGAAGAGACAGAGGAAGAGAGAAATTTCCTGATGGGCTGCCATTGTGGCACAAAAGGAATGAAGTCACCAACTGAACATATTAACAGCAAATGTTACAGAGAGTTATAAAGAAGCATGATCGCCTACGCCACTCGATATGACACTTGATTGATTGACTAATACAAGCTGACGTTATACAGGGTGTCTATACAATTGTTGTGCATTGATGTCAAAAAGATCCGCAATAAGTACTCACAATGACGTCGTGACGTAGTGCCACCACCTACATAAATTAGTGCATAGTTACTGTGTAGACACCATGTAGAATCTATGAAGAATTTTATGAGCATTAGTAATTAGTAGATACCAAATATTGAATAAAGGACGACTATAAATTTTAACGACAATAATAGACAGGTGTCACGGAATCTATGAGTCCATTAATAATCTTTGTAAATCCGTCCGTAAGTTGTCAGGGTATAAAATAGAAGCATAGATTAGTGACACTATTACCTGCCATGAACGTTGTAAAAGGCAAGTAAGGAGGTTTAGGGAGTGATGTTGACTGTTCGATCTTAGAGTGATGTTGACTGTTCGATCTTAGAGTGATGTTGACTGTTCGATCTTAGAGTGATGTTGACTGTTCGATCTTAGAGTGATGTTGACTGTCATATCTTAGAGTGATGTTGACTGTCATGCTTAGAGTGATGTTGACTGTTCTATCTTAGAGTGATGTTGACTGTTCTATCTTAGAGTGATGTTGACTGTTCTATCTTAGAGTGATGTTGACTGTTCTATCTTAGAGTGATGTTGACTGTCCGATCTTAGAGTGATGTTGACTGTCCGATCCTAGAGTGATGTTGACTGTCATATCTTAGAGTGATGTTGACTGTCATATCTTAGAGTGATGTTGACTGTCATATCTTAGAGTGATGTTGACTGTCCGATCCTAGAGTGATGTTGACTGTCATATCTTAGAGTGATGTTGACTGTTCTATCTTAGAGTCATGTTGACTGTTCTATCTTAGAGTGATGTTGGCTGTCCGATCGTAGAGTGATGTTGACTGTCCGATCTTAGACTGATGTTGACTGTCCGATCTTAGAGTGATGTTGACTGTTCGATCTTAGAGTGATGTTGACTGTTCTATCTTAGAGTGATGTTGACTGTTCTATCTTAGAGTGATGTTGACTGTTCTATCTTAGAGTGATGTTGACTGTCATATCTTAGAGTGATGTTGACTGTCCGATCCTAGAATGATGTTGACTGTCCGATCTTAGAGTGATGTTGACTGTCCGATCTTAGAGTGATGTTGACTGTCCGATCTTAGACTGATGTTGACTGTCCGATCCTAGAGTGATGTTGATTGTCAAAGTCCATTAAGAGTGAAAGTAACTCAGAAGCCATACTGAAATCGAATGTGTCAGGCCGAAAGACGCAGATATTATAACCATGCTGTAAACCGTGACATGAATTATTGTGTTTGGACTGCATCCTGCTAATCTCCAAGAGTTTGAGAATGAAAGCAGAATATTACAATGAAATCTTTGCAAACCATTGTTAATAATAGGTAGAACTTCTGAAACATGTGAACATAAAAACACGTGGTTATTCATTGTTCCCAAATCGCTGGAAGCACACAGGGAAACAGACAAATCGACGCTTCGAGTAAAAACCTTTATCAAGAACGAAATATAGCATACGGCGAACAGAGAATTGAACTGCCTGTGATCATACCAGAGTGCGAAAATTAATTTTAAAAACTGCTGCTTATGTTTGGAGAGACAATTGCAGGTCTACAATAGCAATATATTTAGAAGTATTGAGTAGCAGAATTAGGTGACAATTACATCTGTGTTAGCACGTCGTTATACCTTTGAATGAAATTTATTTGAATTTACCTGTCATACCTTCAGAGTGTAGGTTTACACATATGTGAAATGTATTTTATTATTCCTTTTTTGCTTTTATCTTTATTTTCTTGCTATGCATTTGATAGTTTTGTATACAAGCTGTGCATAATTTTTTCTTGTTTGGTTCACGAAGACCTTAACATTTCGCGTATATTTTATTCATTTCAGGTCGATCAAAGAGAAGATGCTGGAGATATTCTAGTTTGTGTTGAGGATCACTTCTCGGTGGAGTCTATGAATGACGTCATGACGTCATCACAATTGGCCAAGGTGACGACAAACCTGCAAAAATATTTCTCTGGCAGGGACAGGAGGGGAAGTGGTGGAGTACCGTCTTTCTTGGGGTCATCCCGTAAGAAAAGCTTGAAACAAAACAATACTGAACACCCGAATTTAAGTTCAAGTTATTTTGATCCAAACCAACTTTTAGTTAACAACTCCTCTAAGGAAACAAATGTAGGAGCTAACTATCGGAGAAAACTGAGTAATGCAAGCATGAACAAAGAAGACACACAGGAAGAAAATGTGAATATATCAAATTCCATTCAAAGAGGTTTAGAAGACGTGAATGATATTTCTAACATCTTAGTCAGTGAAGACACGAACAGAGAACAACTGGGATACAGTGTATACAGTACTAAGAGCAACACAAGAATTGTGGCTGTGTCACACGTTGACAAATCACATCAGAAAGACGTAGATGGATCCGTATATTCAAATCAGACTGACCCTGATAGTGCTATGATAATTTCTCCAGTCCAAGTTATTATTTCAAGTGATAGTTCTGAATTTCTCACAAATGGTATGATTAATATTAAACCATCAAACAGATCAGCTGGAAATCTGACCAGCATTTATGACCATCAAAATCAAATTAAAACTTTACCATCCAAGCCGATATTTTCTGATAATACAGCATTTCTCACTGCATCAGCATCTGAGACTTCTAAATCTGTTCCTAGAGATGTACTAATCAGGTCTCACAGTACAACCGATATTGCAGATGCTACATTTGACGCAAACGGAACACAATGTTCTAGAAGTGTGTCAGTGACCAAAACTAGTCACACTGTGCTACCATCTGAAAACTTGGCAGAAGATGAGGAAGCAATGAGTGATGAGAGCACCGATATGGACGACAACGACAGTTATGACTTCCAGCATCTGAATCATCGCCTAACATTGCATATGATGATGTCGTTGTTCAGTCCAGATGAGGAATTTGTTTGCAAGATACAGGTACATTTCCAATTTATTTATTATTAAATTTTTAGAATGTATCAAATTTATACGGACTCCTCTCGTCCCAGTTGTTCTTTGACTTCAGAAAAGGTCTCGACACAATTTCCGTCCACACAGGATGCCATGCCTGAGTGTCCTTTGACTTCTGAACATCTCGACACGATGTCCCTCCACAAGGATGCCCTTCTGTTCAGGATAAAAAAGTACTTAACTTTTAATGCATATAACTCACCGTTTTATTCTTCTTCCGGTTTCATTTTTAAAATCCTGCAGACAAGCAGGGTGCAGTCCAAATAGCGGAATGCGTTGTGTCATGGTTTACAACTTGTCTGTGCTATATGCTTTTGTCGACATAACACATCCGACTTCAGCACGATTAATGAGTCACTTTAATGTTCTTTAGAATTAAATAGCCAAACCTGGAACCTTCTTGATACATATAAGATTCGCTTTTCTTGTTTCTCTTCGGTGGACTATATAGCACACAAGTAGTCTGTCTACTTTACCCTAATCTGTCTACTGTCCCCTAATCTGTCTAATGTCCCCTAATCTGTCTACTGTCCCCTAATCTGTCTACTGTCCCCTAATCTGTCTACTGTCCCCTAATCTGTCTACTGTCCCATAATCTGTCTACTGTCCCCTAATCTTTCTACTGTCCCCTAATCTGTCTACTGTCCCCTAATCTGTCTACTGTCCCCTAATCTATCTACTGTCCCCTAATCATTCTCTTCTTTAACGTAATCCACAGACACATATTTTTTTCACGATTCTTTCGTGGTAACTTACAGACATGGTAAATCTTTCAATGATGTTGTTTGTCCTTCACACATGATCTTATTCTGTGTTCGTTCTCAAACTCCTGCAGATTAGCAGGATGTAGTCCGGAGAATGGAATGCGTTGTGTCATGGTTTACAGCATTGCTACGATATCTGCACCTTTCGGTCTGATACATCCGACTTCAGCATGGCTTTGGGTCACTGACCAATAAATGGGATGGGACAGCCAACTCCATCCCATAACCTCTTAGTCGCCTTTTACGACCTGAGTAGAAGGTAAACAGTGTTGCTATTCTTTGGTCCACTATCGGGACTCGGCAACACACGGGCGTCACACATGATGATTACCATCTGTTCATCCACTTTATGAAATAATGTTTCACTTCTGTCTGGCTAATTAAACCCTACGTTATCCGCAAAATTCTTAGGACAAGTTAGGCATAGTATGATCATCTTGTATGTTGTTTGCTACAACAACAAGATTGTTACCAATATGTTGGGCACATAATCACAAATGATTGTAGTTATGAAACACAAGATAAAATGAGAAATAGAATGGCAACCATAAGACACAGTTGCTGAGATATAGAGTACACAAGGTTACTAGAAAGTACGTTAGCTGTTAATTGTAAAATAATATATTACTTACTCAAACATTCATTGTCTTGCAACTTTGTATCAATGGAGATTGTTTACCTTGAGCATTCCAGATTGTTCAACATCAAGTATCATTGCTCTTGGGACATTACCATAAGCGCTCAGCTCACCAGAATAATATCACTATATACAAGATCAGTATTACAGTTAAACTTGAATATCTTATTTGCAACTAAAATTTAACTATGATAAAATAGAATTCGTTATAATAAGGTATATTTCACTATGATAAATTTCGCTATGATAAGATATATTTCACAATAATAATATATGTTTCACTATGATAAGATAAATTTCCCAATGATAATTTAGATTTCACTATAATACGATAGATTTCACAATAATAATATATTTCACTACGATAAGATAGATTTCCTAACGATAATATAGATTTCTCTGTGTAAAATTTCACTATTATAAATTTAACTATGATAGATTTCACTATGATAAGATAGATTTCACTATGATAGATTTCACTATGTTAATATATATTACAAGCGAATTTCATTTTTGTTCCTGGTTATGTGTGTGGTTAATGCAACGAGTGAGTAGAACCGCTTTATATATGTTGCTATAGTGTTGGTCAGTAGAGAAATGGATTGGACTAAGTTATTGAATCCCTTACGAGAAACAGAACTGGCCAAAAAAATAATGAGCGTGAGTATTTCTTTACAGAATAATTGACTGGCCGTGAAATGCGTCCTGGTCTGAAAAGAGCTGCACTGTGGGGCTTAGAAAATTGTAAGAACTGGATCTGTCATGTAGACACGATACACTCAAGTTGAGTTCAGAACACACACATATGTAACTGATTGCATTGACGATAATCTAAGGGTTTTCTAACTAACCAACCAACCAACCAACCAACCAACCAACCAACCAACCAACCAACCAACCAACCAACCAACCAACTAACTAACTAACTAACTAACTAACTATTTAACTAACTAACTAACCAATGAACCGACCGATCGATCGATCGACCGACCGACCGACTGGCTGACTGCCTAACCTAACTAATTGAGCTAACTTAACTAAATAAACAACTGAGTAAACTAACTAGACTAACTATAACTAACTAGACTAACTAGCTAGCGAACTACCTAACGAAATAATTAACTAACTAACCAACCAACCAACCAACCAAAAACCAACCAACTAACTAGCTAACTAACTATCTAACATACTAACTAAATAACTAACTAACTAACTAACTAACTAACTAACTAACTAACTAACTAACTAACTAACTAACTAACTAACTAACTAACTAACTAACTAACTAACTAACTAACTAACTAACTAACTAACTAACTAACTACCTAACTAACTACCTAACTAACTAACTAACTAACTAACTATTTAACTAACTAACTAACTAACCAATGAACCGACCGATCGATCGACTGAACGACCGACTGACTGACTGCCTAACCTAACTAATTGAGCTAACTTAACTAAATAAACAACTGACTAAACTAACTAGACTAACTATAACTAACTAGACTAACTAGCTAGCGAACTATCTAATGAAATAATTAACTAACTAACCAACCAACCAACCAAAAACCAACCTACTAACTAGCGAACTAACTAACTATCTAACTAACATACTAACTAAATAACTAATTAACAACTAACTAACTAACTAACTAACTAACTGAATGACTGACTGACTGACTGACTGACCAAACTGACTAACTGCAATGATAGAACAGCACACTTTGTTTTCCAAGTGTCCAAGTAGAAGGATGCACGATGCTTTAAGAATGGACAAGTGCACTTCTATGCAAACACTACATATGTACAAATCACTGTAGGAATGTAAGGTTGCACCCTACTGTAATAATTGAAAGTATCGCTAATAGATAATAACTGTATGAACACTGTAATCTAATGGGCAAAACTTGAAACAGGGCAATGAATATTTGCCATTCACCAGTTACAAACATAAATAGCAGATTAAAAAAAATAATATTTGTATGTTAGTAGGTGTGTTACCAGTGATTATGAATAATTAATTGCCCCGTTCCAAGTTACGAATAAAGTTTAATGCAGTAATCATAGAGATTTACTGATACCATATTGTTGTTAAAAATATCCACCATCTGTTGTGCTGTTAATATTTCACTGTTGTTACACACTGTCCTACAGTGTCCTATTGTTCAGTACATCATAGAACAACCATATGATGCAATCTTGGTAATGTCAACACTCAGGTTCTACATACTTAAGATCACGTCAAAGGACCGCAGGTGAGTTAAATACCTTTACCGTTTGTGTAGTATGTCAGCTTTCTAGTATGTCAGTTGGAAGGTGGCATGCAAGTTTCTAACCAATACTTCATTAAAGCACCAACCGCCTAGAGAGTGACATAATTCACTTTTGCTAACTTAGCAATCACACCATGAAAAAATACCTAGTCTATGAAATGTGCTGAATTCCTCTGCTCATATATGCAATGGAACAATGATCGAGTGCGTAAACCATAAGCAATAAGTAGAATGTATGTATATCCGTCGACAAATAGCAATCTCTGACCAAATAAAAGACATCTATCTATATGTTGCTATCTATCTATTCGCTAAACCTTTTGTTGCCTTTTAGCGTCAGGGGTAGAAGAGTTTTATAGAGATGACCATCTTGTGTGATGGCCATTACATATAGTCATAGCACCACTACATGATGAAATGATGTAGAGAGACGGCCGCGTCAAGCGACAACAATCAAAATACTTTGTCAGGGGCGGCATTTCAAAGAAAAAGCATTTAAGGAGGGGGGGGGGGGTGGCATTTGGTCGATTTTCATCATACTGAAAAAAATCTACCACACGATCCTGCCTGCAACATTTACATAATAAAATATGTAAGAAATACGGAATTATTGGACAAAATATTTAGAAGATAGCGTATAACAGACAGGATTTGAACCAGATCACATCAACTGCTATTGACACGCTTCCAAACTTCACTAATTCATAGGGGTGCAAAGGGAACGCATTGCTCTAGGAGGACCCAGGGTTAGCAGATAACCAAGATCCCAAATGTACCTCCACGCGATGCACCCTGGAAGCATAAATACAGCAGCTCGTGCTGATTCTGGCCAAATCTTTTGGGGATCGTGTCCGAGAATGTGGAGGTAGCAGATGGAAAGATATTTGACTGCACAAGAGACAGACAATATCTCCGACACCACCAGCATCACCACATGTAGCGACACTGTCGACATACAGTGAAGCTAGTCAGCTCAGTCCGAACATTGGTGGGGCGGCCAATGTAAAATGCACGTAAAGGTAGATGCATGGCGAGAGACAAATATATTTCATACCGAGTACAATGAAACAATGAGAGGGCAGCGCGAACTGCAAATAGAAAATGAAAAGTTCCTAGGAAAGGGGAACTGCAAGCTCCGTCAGCACGAGATGAGCTTCTAGTTACCTGTGTTCCTTACAAGCACAGACCCAGACCCATTCATTGGCGTTTGGTAAAGCATGAAGACCTAATCCAACTCTAATGTCGAGCCTTCCTAAACCGGAAATATGCTCGCGAAGAGAAAGGGTTCCGTACTAGATGCGCATGGCAGAAAAGGGACAACGATTTAGCCCTGGCCCAACTCTACTGTCAGGTTTTCCTACACCGGAAATACACTTGAAGAGAGAAAGGCTTCAGTACCTGATGGGCTCAGGCGCTATTGGGACAAGGACGATCAGCTCGAGAACGCCTTGCTCTCAAACGCGTGGTGTGAGACTCGAACTTGGACAAGGGGTACACGATGTCGGTGAATGACACCTCGGCTAAGAGGGCGAAAGAGCCAGGGTCCAACTCCTCTGTTGAGTTCTTCCCCTTAAGGAACCAGACTCACGGATGAGAAACGGTTCAGTACCCAATGGGCACAGGCTAAGCACGTCCAATTACACGAGGCAAGTTCATAGACAGTGGAACACCTCGTTCGAGTCAGACGAGAGCAAAAAATCGTCTGGGCGAAGAGTCGCCACTACCCGTGCCTGGAGACAGATATAGAGGCTGTCACAGGCTAAGGGTAGCCCACCCGAATTGTCAAGGCATGCCGAAATCGGATGTGCTAGGCCTACAAGGCGCATAACGTGGCACAACGTAATCACGCTCCCGGCATAAATCGCACGGATATCCGTGATGGTTACAATGGAGCGAACGAAAAACAAACAAACAAACTAATTCCTCGATGTTTCCTTATATTATTCATGTCCTCGTGTTACATCCGAAGCAACAGTGTTTCTGTTTATATGTTATGTTTAGAAGAAGGCATACTGGTTCATGTAGTACGTTCTTGTTCTACATGTTTGTTTTCATCGAACAATTTACATACATGTACAATGTGTGTTGTGCTCTTGCCTGTGTTTCCATTGATCGTTCCGTTTCATAGTAACGTGAGAATATACACGTTGGATGTCTTGACCAAAATGGCATATGTTTTTTTTAGAGATGCAGATTGGTCATATTCAAGATACGTGTGTATACAGGCTGTGAGGCAAATCGGTACCCGCTAAAGGACTTAGTTCAAATCCCGACGTCTACCTTCTGACTGTGTAACGTTACTAGCAGAGCTTGTTTTTTTTTTTCTTTTTTCGTTTTCTGTCTCCCTTTTTTCTTTATTTTATTTCTTTAACCATTTTTTCTTTAACCATTTTTTCTTTTTTTTTTCTTTCATCCTTTTTTTCTTTGCTTTTCACTGTCTTGTCTTGTCCATTTTCCACCCTTCCGCTTTCTCTAGTTCACGGCACCTCTCTCTCTCCTGATCTTTTCTTTTTCATTCTCATTTTTCTCTTAATCAATTTCTCTCATGAGTCTCTCTTTTTTCCCCTTTTCTCTGTCCCTCTTTCTCTTTTTTACTATCTCCTGATCTATTTCTCCCTCTCTTTTTTTCTCCATATCTGTCTATATTATCCTTTGTTTCTCTTTTCCTCTTTTTCCCTGTGTTTTTCTATCTTGCTTTCTCTTTTTCTATCTAGTCTCTCTCATTTTCGCCGTCTTTATCTCACATATTCTATCTCTTATTTCTTACATTGTAATTTAAAGTTTTTATTTGTATCTATTTGTGTTATACCCGTGTAACCTATAAGTGCACATGTGTCACCTATCACTAGACCAGTACTACTATAACGTTGTTAACTGTCACAAAATCTGATTCCTACATCTGTGATACCTGTTAATTTCAGTGGATCACCAGACAAATGGTTGCAGTGTGTGGAAATCCAACCGATTCCAGAACTACACTACATTGACGTAGGACTTTGCGGACAAACACTCAGACTTGAGTTCGTGACTGATTGTTCGAGTTTCACTTTAATCACGCAGAATAGGAATAAAACTGCCCAGTTTGTGGATCTTCTACACAGTAAGAATATCCTTCTTGTCTATCAACAACAGATGTCCTCCATTTATGAAAGCAGCGTATTAGTCTTTGTTGTTGCTGTAACGTCTATAGTTTGCTTCACAATTCATGTTACTCATTTGAGCTTACTTTTCATGAAAACTATCTGATGCGTTATGCATATTTCGTAGTTAGTCTTATACACTTTCTTGACCTTTAGAAATTCACATTTTATAAATTGATAGATAGATTAGAAAATGCACAAAATGTTTTTTGCTATATAGTATTGCATAAGCAGCCAAAAATGACACCCTTTACATTTTACCGTAATACACAAAATTGTAAATGCAAAGGCGTATCCCAACAACATAAAGTAACAGGTAATGTGAGATATTAATCATTACTTCCAGAGTGTATGTAAAGCAGTTTTTCTCTTTAATGATCAAATAGTCTTATGTTTTTTCTTGTAGCAGTGGTGTGGAAGAAGAATATGTGCATTTGATCACTCCATAAATAAAGGTGCTTTGCAAACAAATCGTTGTGAAAAGCAAAACAATGAAGTATCAGTTGATTTTGTTATAAGTCCGCGATATTGTTAGATATTTAGTCGAAGTGGGAACAACATAGACTGACACGACAACTATTGTATTCGTATTCTGAAGACTCCAAAAGATCGACAACTGCTAAGAACTGGATAAAATGCAAACTATGTCGTTGCCAATATTGTCTCTTCCTCTAGAAAAAGATGCTCTGTAGATTTTCCCCAGTGCTAAATATCTATTTTCGTGAGGGTAGCGCTTTATTTTTGTTATATCACACAGTTTGAAAGTCTTTTTAGTGCGGCTACTTGACCTTTAACTGCAGCCCGAGCAATTCAATGGGATTAAGATGTGAATGGTAAGCTGGTAGCTAAAGAGAAGTATGACCATGTTCAGCGAGGAATTTGTCTATTATAAAGTCCTCTTTTTCTTTGTCCATCTCACAAGTTATAAAAGGGGTGCAAAGGGAACGCATTGCTCTAGGCGGACCCAGGGTTAGCAGATAACCAAGATCCCAAATGTACCTCCACGCGGTGCACCCTGGAAACAGAAATACAGCAGCTCGTGCTGATTCTGGCCAAATCATTTGGGGATCGTGTACGAGAATGTGGAGGTAGCAAATGAAAAGAGATTTGACTGCACAAGAGACAGACAATATCTCCGACATCACCAGCAACACCACATATAGCGACACTGTCGACATACAGTGAAGCTAGTCAGTCCAGTCCGAACATTGGAGGGGCGGCCAATGTAAAATGCACGTAAAGATAGATGCATGGCGAGAGACAAATAGATTTCATACCGAGTACAATGAAACAATGAAAGGGCAGAACAGCGCTAGAGGGCAGCGCGAACTGTATATAGAAAGTGAAAAGTCCCTAGGAAAAGTCCCTACAAGCTCCGTCAGCTCGAGATGAGCTTCTAGTTACCTGTGTTCCTTACAGGCAGAGACCCAGACCCATCCATTGGCGTTTGGTAAAGCAAGAAGACGTAATCCAACTATAATGTCGAGCCTTCCTAAACCGGAAATATGCTCGCGAAGAGAAAGGGTACTGTACCCGATGGGCTTAGGCAAGAGAGGGACAACGATGGTAGTCCTGGCCCAACTCTACTGTCAAGGTTTCCTATACCGGAAGTACACTTGCAGAGAGAAAGGGTTCCGTACCCGATGGGCTCAGGCACAAAAGGGACAACGATTTAGCCCTGGCCCAACTCTACTGTCAGGTTTTCCTACACCGGAAATACACTTGAAAAGCAAAAGGGTTCAGTACCCGATGGGCTCAGGCGCTACTGGGACAAGGAGACGCTCAGCTCGAGAACGCCTTGCTCTCAAACGCGTGGTGTGAGACTCGAACTTGGACAAGGGGTACACGATGTCGGTGAATGACACCTCGGCTAAGAGGGCGAAAGAGCCAGGTTCCAAATCCTTTGTTGAGTTCTTCCCCTTAGGGAACCAGGCTCACGGATGAGAAACGGTTCAGTACCCAATGGGCACAGGCACAGCACGTCCAATTACACGAGGCAAATTCATAGACAGTGGAACACCTCGTGCGAGTCAGACGAGAGCAAAAATCGTCTGGGCGAAGAGTCGCCACTACGCGTGCCTGGAGACAGATATAGAGGCGGTCACAGGCTAAGGGTAGCCCACTCGAATTGTCAAGGCATGCCGAAATCGGAGGTGCTAGGCCTACTAGGCGCATAACGGTGGCACAACGTAATCACGCTCCCGGCGGAAATCGCACGGATATCCGTGATGGTTACAATGGAGCGAACGCAAAACAAACAAACAAACAAGTTATAAAAACTCTGGTTTGAATGTATTTCTGCAAAAAATTGCATTTTCTTTTCAAGCCAAGACAGTATTTCTTGTTTTGTGCTTTATAAAGTTGAAATTTTCTCTTCATATGCTACTACGTTATGATAGGAGACAGTGTTCATTACAATACATGAAAGCATATCCAGCGCTGGTAGAAGTGAGTTCATTAGCCAATTCCTGAAAATAATTCCATTCATTTCGGCGTGGTAATCTCTAGCATCTGTATATAATGCTCGGAAACTAAATTCAGCTCAACTGACAAGACCATTTGCGTTACTGCCTGCATGACCTATTACAATGCGTTTACATTTACTGCTTATAATATATTTTTGCTCATATACTATATTTTTGCCTGTAATATATTTTCGAAAAGTGAAACCGTTGCCCCTAACAATCATCCATAATGTGGTTTTATAAATAATAATATCACAATGACTGCGCAGACGAATTTTCCGTTTACGTGGTATTACCACATCATTTTCCCGAAACATTTTAATCATCTCACGAACCTATAACACATTTGTTGAAATCGTTAAATTTCCTTTCCGACCTCACTGTTGTTCATGATTTATATAATTACAGTCCTGCTTTACTTATCCTCTAAATGAGATTTCATTCAAACCGAGAGCATGCTGTGTTCTCCTTTTAGAATTATATATGTCGTAAAGGTCCCTTCTAGTTTTTCTGCAAAAGTAATTGTACAACTGAGTAGTCACATTTTGCATAGAAGTGAATTTACACTACAAACTCACATTGTTATAAAACTCTTACTACATATGTAATTGGCTAAACCGAATAATATACCACAAAAAACATACATTGAATATGCTGTACGTCTTTGAGTAAACTGGACTATAGCTATTGTTTTAAGAATAAACAATTAAATGATGATCCAACAACATATTCAGCACAGCTGACATTAAACGTCCCGATAAAGTCTCTTCTATATGCATACCCCAGCATTTTCGTGATTTTCGTTGGTGACAATCATGCCCAAAAAAAATTCATGAAGCCTGTCAATTAAAATGAAATCTCTAAATAAATGAGACAAGACGATACATTCGTACTAATGGAAATCGTGGTTTCCGTGCCACAGTGGGTCGATATAATGCGCATGAAAAACAAAAGTATAGTTGCATTTCACAGCAGTGTAATTCACTTTTTTTTTTAAAACACAGAGGCTTCCAGTCTATCGACATTAATGTTAATCTGCATCGAGAGAGAAATCCATTATTGATAACGTATTCTTATTTGTATCGTGTATTTTATTAGGCCAGTATATTTATACTTTGCGTCAAGTTCAATAAAGAGTTGCAAAGGAAAAAAGAAAAAAAATGACTAAATAAGGCTTATTTCTCTTCATTATCCTGGACTGCCGGGAACTCGAATGTAATACTGTAAAACATTACACACTACGCACATTCACAAAACCTTTATAAATTGATAATTTATAGAGAAAATGTTTTAATCTAGTTGCATTTTTAAAGATAAAAAATGTTTTTATAGGGTCATGTGGAATCTCCAGTTGGATCCAAAAAATATTTTATTTTCGAGCTAGCAAGTAGTTTTAGAGAAAAAAAATAATAAAAAACTGAAAATATGAATTACTGAGCAGTCTATAGTTTTACAGAACTGACATTATTTTGAAATTAATTTTATAAATATCTTCTTTTGTTGTCTTTATGTTATTTATTAGCGAACTCGAGTGAAAGTAGATTTGTTGTAATTGCATTTGTAAAACTTTCGCACATTTTCAGCCAACCTGGCCAACTATGCCGTCCGCCACTGTCTGAGCTCACATGTGATAGTCAACGAAGATATTGACCAGGTAACGATGAACAACCTAGACCAAGACGTTATTTTGAAGTCTAACTTGGACCAGAATCTTCTGTTTTACTGTATGGGTTACATTGAGAAAGGTAATATTTTAGTTATTTTTCAGTTCATAAAGAGGATGTCCATTAATTGTGTCAAAAACTTTTGCCACTTTTTAACCCCCTACCCCTATCCATGTTCAACAACAGCTAAGAACTCTGGGATCTCCTTCTGCTTAATTATGTCAAAAAATTAGCTCATCCCCCTACCCTCCGTAAACACATTTTTAAGCCCAAAAAGTACCCCAGGAAAAACCAATACGATATTGTAAAAATGTTTATAAAAATGTTTCAAGTATAAATAAATACAAATACGAAGCATAAGGATGAGTTAAAAATTATTGAGACTAACGGGAATTGAACCCATAACGGTAATTCCTGTTAATTTCAAGTATAAACAATTTCATGGTATATTAAAAACATAATTTTTGACGGCATATTTTTCGCAACCTAAGAACGGCACTACCCACGATCAGATAACAGAGCGAACATGCATACATGTCGGAAATTCGGAAGAGTATAAATGATAAATGGAAATGTAAAACGTAGAAGGATAGAGATGAGAAAAACCAAGCAAATAATACTCACGTTGAAGACAGGTAATGGAAGTCCTACTGAAAGACGACTAAAACACTACACACTGTCACTAACGGATGTAAATATGGTACATACAACAAAATAAAACACAGAATATAATCATACAAATGACAATACACAGGACAAAGTCGACGTTTCGGACCAATAGGCCTTTTCAAGATACAGAGATAACATACAAACATAAAAACCACAAGTAGAAATGAATGCGTATCCGAGTGAAATGTGGTAGTTAGATGGATACCGGAAGCATACGAACAGGAAGTACACAAAGACGATAATACAGGTGGAACGAGAGGAACAAAACGATGACGTAACAAAGACCAATACGACCGAGAACTAAGCGAAATAGTGGTCGGAATTGAGTCCAAATGGCTTGATGGTACCCAACTCGAAAATGAGACGATTTTCTAGGGCGTACCTAGATCTATCATCGGTGGTGCAGGATCTGATGGCAGTGACCTGAATGTCAAGGACACCACGGTGGCCATCGCCATTGAAGTGATTCGCCACAGGAGTGGGTGTTCTGTGTTTGATAGCATGCAAGTGGTTACAGAAGCGGTCACTCAGTGTTATTTACGTGATCATATGTAAACGCTATGTTAAGCAATATATCAGTGAGACTGACCTTAGACTGGCCTTAGTATTTTGTTCAGCTTGTTTACAATGATTAACATGTCTCCAATCCCATTTTTAAATTTTGCCTTTTAGATTAGTTACATTCAATAACGTTTTCATAATTGTATATCTGATGATGTTACATTTTGTTTAACCAGGATTCGATAAACCCATGCCAGTCAGCTTCGCTATCACAACTTGTGATATCTGTTTAGTCAGAACCAACCACCAGTGGCCACAAGCTCGACTCCAGGCACCAATTACTATAGAGACAGCTGGTAAACAGTTTACAGTTCTAGACAGACAGAAACTTACTAACGTGGCGTCTATGGTAAGTTTAGTCAGTATGAATGTGTGTGCATTGTAAGAACTTGGAGCTGACTTAGTCAAGTAGTTAAACAGTTGGTGTAGTCAAGTAGTTGGAGAGCTTGTGTAGTCAAGTAGTTAGAGAGCTTGTGTAGTCAAGTAGTTAGAGAGATGGTGGACTCAAGTAGTTAGAGAGACGGTGGACTCAAGTAGTTAGAGAGATGGTGGACTCAAGTAGTTAGAGAGGGTGTGTAGTCAAGTAGTTAAAGAGACGGTGGACTCAAGTAATTAGAGAGACGGTGGACTCAAGTAGTTAAAGAGTTTGTGTAGTCAAGTAGTTAAAGAGAAGGTGGACTCAAGTAGTTAGAGATTTTGTGTTCTCAAGTAGTTAAAGAGACGGTGGACTCAAGTAGTTAGAGAGACGGTGGACTGAAGTAGTTAGAGAGATGGTGTAGTAGAGAGTAGTTAACATATTGGAGAAGTATATGTTGGAAGACTCAAGTCGAATCCTAGGGCGAAGGAATGCAAACTTATACCAAACGGTGTGGCAGGGCAGATCAGGTGCTTATTCTTTGTTGACAGAAGTTCTGGATTGGGAACACCGATAGATGGAGAGATAGACCATAGGGCTGCTGCATCAGCAGTCCCTGCGACGTGCGTTTTTTCAAATGTATTGGTATTAAGTTTTGTTTGGAGTTAACAAGCAGGTAGAGAGAGAGGTATCATGATGCATGGACAACACATGGTGTCTATATCTCAGCCTGCACATTGTGTTACGGAGAGGCATACATCATTCCTGAACTTATTGTGCCCCGGAATCAAATCAGGAAGATGCGATTTACCTTTCAGACATGATGGATGCAAAGCCACGGGCAGACCATACAAAAAGATGGATTACTGAAATAAAAGAATCAATGAAAACAAATATATATGAGACATACAAAAAGGCCATCTCCAGAGAACTCTTCTAACCCTGACACTGCAAGGCGTAAAGGGGTATACAGCGAAAAAGAAAGAAAGAAAGAAGTCCGTGTAAAATGGTTACAGAGGAATTTCACTCCTGTTCACTGTTGGGGCAAAGCTTGCCAGAAATGTACTTTAAGGATTCGTAGGTATTAGGTGATTGGGTCTATCCTGAATCATAATGCGGTTTTCATGGAAACCAATACCACAGATATGATATTTTCATTGTTGAGTTAAGAAAGACATGCTCTGGACAGTTCTACTATGTTGATTTCATTGATCTCACAAAGACATTTGACTTAGAAACTAGTGAGGACTTATTCAAAGCACCAAAGAAGATCGATTGCTCACCAACTCTCAAGTATAATTAAGTCGATCCACATAGACATCATAAGTGCTATAAACTTTGATGGTGTTTCTTCTGAGGAATTTGGGATCAAGAGTAGCACAAAACAATGCTGTATTACTGCCCCTTTGGAATAAATGTCTCTCTCTTCTCTCTTCTTGAAGTAAGCTTTTCGCAAACGAGGAGGGTGTTATATTCACCTCTCACTATCAGAACCACCAGAAACACATAAACAACTACCACACTATGATAGAACTGAATAATCTCCAAAAGAAAAGAATAGTATGCAACATGATTGAAGATATGTACCTCAGAGAAGCATGGATACAAGTATATACCGGCGGATCAGCAACCAGAGCAGTAAAGAATGGAGGTGCTGGCGTGTACATAAAATATCCAGAAAAAGAAAATAAATCCACATGTTCACCAACTGGAATATTCTGCTCCAACTACTCTGCAGAAGTACAGGCTTTAAACATTGCTGCAGAAATAATTAAAAACACAACAAGCCAATGCCAACAGGAGGTATTTCTTACTGATGCTATGTCTGTCCTACAAGCCCTTGACAGCGATAAACTGCCAGACCTAAGGAAAGCCATGCGAGAAGTGAGCATCCAAAGAAGCGTAGTACTGCAGTGGATACCATCCTACTGTGGCATACCAGGAAATGAAGAGCAGACAGACTGGCAAAGGATGGAGCAACACAGGAACAAAAAGACCAATAAATCACCTACCAAGAAAAGAAGACACTCATCAAAGCCATCAGGAAAGTCGACCACCCAAAAGACAATTACCACTATCTTGACAGAGCAGAGCAGGTTATTATCTTCCACCTCAGAACAGGACACAACAGATTAAACAGCCACTTAAATAGACTAAGATTGGTCCCATCACCACTGTGCCTTTGTGGGCAGGCAGCACAGACAGCTGAACATATCCTGCAAGACTGCAATACACTAAACCAGTTAAGGGAAGAACACTGGCCCACATAGATGGATATCCACAGAAAGATGTATGGGAGCACTGAGGAGCTTTAAAATACAGCAGCATTTATTAAGAAAACAGGACTTGCTGTGTAGACATGTTAAACTCCAAACGAGAAGAAGAAGATATTCACCCATTCTTGTACAGACAGTGGTGTCTACACACTCACTAGGACAGTGGAACATATCAGAATACGGAAGGATCGACGTTATGGAGAATTGCAGTCGTTGAAAATATATCACGGTCGACTTCTCCTTCGGTGAAAAGACGTATGAAAATTGCATGATACACACATTGATATGGAATAATAGGAACAGGTAACCATAGATCTTGTTGCATGGAGAGAAATGATTGATCTGGAATAATAGGAACAGGTAACCATAGATCTTGTTGCATGGAGAGAAATTATTGATCTGGAATAATAGGAACAGGTAACCATAGATCGTGTTGCATGGAGAGAAATTATTGATCTGGAATAATAGGAACAGGTAACCATAGATCTTGTTGCATGGAGAGAAATTATTGATCTGGAATAATAGGAACAGGTAACCATAGATCTTGTTGCATGGAGAGAAATTATTGATCTGGAATAATAGGAACAGGTAACCATAGATCTTGTTGCATGGAGAGAAAATATTAGGAAATCCACGGAGAAAGTGAGAGCAGTTAGTTTAAGGGCTGGTGCACGTCTAAGAAGACACACATAAGCACACGAAAATGCAAATTGTCGCGTGAATCGTTGTACATATTGTGAAATGCTCTTTTTGACTCAGATTGGTCTTGTGAGTCATATTCATCATCGCATTAAATTGTGTATTATATTTCTTACAACACAACAATAATACTATCTTTTGGAAAGACGGAAATGTGTCTACTAGAAATCTCCAGTTGTAGAAAGTGAGAGCTTGACTTTACCTGATTTTCTGCAGTTTATAATGTTTTAATTTTAGAAACTTTATAGACATAGAATTTGATACATTTCAGAACCACAGAAGAGTCCGCTCAAATGTCACACTGACACAACTAAGTGAAAAAGCAATGAAATATAATCAAGAGCTAAACACAGTATTTTTAGAACAGGAAAAGGTATTCGACAGAGTAGATGAAGAAATTCTCTGGGAACCTTAGAAAATCATCAGAGGACAGCTGTTAGATAATATAAAAGTAATATACCAAAGACGCGAACGCCCAGTAAAAATAACAGATGGAATGACCCAAACATTCGAAACAACATCTGGAATAAGACATGGCTGCGTGCTTTCACATATACTTTTTGCATACACATGGACATAATAATAAGATAAGCTAACATCAACAAAGAGAAAACCATGTCATATATACTTTATGAGGAACTTGAAAATGAAAACAACGAACTACTATTTGCCGACGATCAAAGTCTAATATTCAAAGATGATGGAAATTTGCAGAACCACATTAATGTGTTTCTATTAGCATGCAAGAAGCACAACGTGAAAAGTAAAGTAAAGAAAGCATACGTTTTGAAAATTATCAAGTCTGCACCACCAATGGATATCATCATCATCAGGTGCCATGCCGGCTGGCGTAGGCGGTCATGGCTCGCCACAGCGCTCTGTCCACAATATTATGTATCAAAGTCGTTGTTGTTTCCTTGCCGTGCCAGGTTGTCAAAGTTTCTAATATTTTTTCACGTTGTCGGCCTCTGTCTCTGTTGCCTTCAATTTTGCCTGTTGTGACTATGTTCTCTAAACCTGCCTGTTTCATGAAGTGGCCAAAAAAGAAGTATGCCGTCTTCTTATATTTCTTATATGCGAAATAGACCAATGGATAAAACAATAGATAATACCAAAGTGGAAGAAGCCAAAGAATTTAAATATCTAGGCAGCAATTTTTCCGAAAGTGGAAGACTGGACAGAGAAATAAAAACAAGGCGTCAGAAAGAAAACACAGTGACTTACTAACTTTCAATATTATTTCTTCATCCAAAGATCAAGATTGAAATTAAAAGATAAATAATATCTACACATTTTATACCAACACTCTGCTACCATGTCAAACATTGTCTGTAATAACCACAGAAAAAAATCGCTGCATGTGTCTGAGAAAAGAGTTGGATGCTATTGGGTACACTTTATGTGTAATGATGATGATGATGTTCGTCCGTCGTGATCGACGATGACCAAAAACTCAACCATAATAATAATAACAATAAATAATAAAATAATAAAGTTAAAAATGCGTTTTTAAATGACTAGCAAGTCCAATGCGCGCACAAAATGTTCTTTTACAGAATTGACAACAATAGAAGGTATCTGTGTGAGGTTGAGATGTTTTTTCTTTTCTACGTGTCCGCTTCTGTCTTGCAGTTTCTTGTCTGAATTCTTCTGCCGCTAGTGCTCCCGTTCTAATGCTGTAACGCCAAGCCGTTCTATCCTGAGCGAGGCTCTCCCAAGCGCCTACGTCAATGTTAAGATGTTTCAAGGATGACTTGAGCGTGTCTTTGAAACGCTTTTTCTGTCCACCAGCTTTTCGAAATCCTGCCTTGAGTTCTCCATAATATATTTGTTTTGGCAATCGCGAGTTCTCCATACGCACAAGATGGCCTGCCCAGCGTGCCTGCGCCTTCATAAGTATTGTGTGGATGCTTATTGAGGTTGATTTTTCCAAGACCTCGTAGTCTGGTACTTTGTCCCACCAATGGATGTTTAGTAATTTACGTAGGCAGGTAAGATGGAAATGATTTAACTTTCTTGCATGTCTAGCATACACTGTCCACGTTTCGCAGGCGTATAGTAAGGTTGGTATAACAGCAGCATGATATACTTGTAGTTTGGTGGTTGTTCTTATACCTCTTCTGTCCCATACATTTTTGCGTAATCCGCCAAATACAGCACTAGCTTTTGCCAGTCTCTTGTTAATTTCCACATCAATGTTGACATCGCGAGAGAGAGTGCTTCCAAGGTAAGTAAAATTGTCGACTACCTGCAGTTTTTCCTTATTGACGATGATGGAAGTAGCAGTATGTTGGCTATTTGATGTTGCTTGGTGCATGACTTCTGTTTTTTGTGTGTTAATAGTGAGACCAAAGTTGTTGCAGGCCTTTGAGAAGCGGTCTATGGTGCTCTGCATGTTTACGACAGAGTCAGCATACAATGCACAGTCGTCAGCATAAAGTAATTCTCTAACAGTACTAGATTTAGTTTTCCTGTTTGCTTTTAGACGACGTAAATTGAAAAGACCACCATCCGTTCTGTAATTGATCATTATGCCTGCTGTTTCATTACTATGGTGTGTTTCCGTTAACATGGCTGTAAATAACAGGCTGAAAAGAGTAGGGGCCAGCACACATCCCTGCTTTACACCATTTGTGACAGGGAATGCAGGAGATACTCCTCCGTCGCAGATAACACTAGCCATCATACCGTCATGAAATTGTCGTATCACAGTGACAAGTTTTGGGGGGCATCCGAACTTTGTAAGCACCTTCCACAGTCCTTCTCTGTTAACGGTATCGAATGCTTTAGTTAAGTCCACAAATGTTGCTAAGAGTTCACTATGTTGCTCTTGTGACTTTTCCTGAATTTGTCGTGCAGAGAATATCATATCAACTGTACCACGACCTGCACGAAAACCGCACTGACTCTCTGGGAGTAGCTCGTTTAGTAGAGAATTATTTAATCTGTTGAGTATGACACGAGCGAGAATTTTACCAGCTATAGACAAAAGTGATATGCCCCTATGATTATCGCAAGACTGTTTGGTACCTTTGCCTTTATATAGGTGCACTATAGAAGCATCTTTTAGATCTTGAGGCAATGTACCTGAGTTTCAGAAAATACCAAAAATGTCAGTTAGTTTTTTAATCAGCAGTGGTCCGCCATTTTTATAAATTTCAGCAGGTAAGGCATCCAAACCTGGAGCTTTATCATTTGACATTTGTTTAATCGCTATAATAACCTCTTGACTGCTTGGAGGTATATCGAGTTCTTCTCTTATCCTAAGTTGTGGTATTCTGTTTATGACTTCTTCATTTATTACTGATGGTTTGTTTAGGATTTCTTCAAAATGTTCAGCCCAACGATTTAAGATGTCATTTTTATCAGTGAGAAGCTTCGACGAATCGGCATTTAATAGAGGTGGTGATCCCGATGAGTGTGGACCATAGATGTACGGAAACATATCCATTTATCACTTGAGTACACAATTAAACAACACAACTAGCACAATCCACGAAATTCGAATCACATAAACAGTGAGACAAAAACATCGCGACTAGCATGGTCGCCATCTTGGACATCTATATCTATATGTGTAATAAAGTGCCTAAGAAGAGCTACAATGTTTGCTAAACTAGGTAAAATAAGAAATAAAGAAATTAGAAAAAAGAGTTGATATAATATCATGTATTGAACATATCGAAAGATAGCAAGTAAAATAACTTGGCCACCTTATGAGAAAATAGCCAAACCAAATACCAATACGAGCATATACAAAAAAATATCCGGACATAGAGCCACATGTAGACCAAGAAAATTGTGGATAGAAAACATCACGATAACCTTGAACAAACATGGACTTAATGTAACCATGGCTACACATCTCGCCTTGAAACAACAGCTGAAGCTACCAAGCCTGCGCTTAACAGTAAGTTTGGATACTATGAACCATCATTCATCTGGGAATAGACATTAGACCCCGCCAAAGACGAATGTGTCGGGCCATTGGCGCAAATAAAACGGCGACACAACGGATTTCCATTCTCTGGACTACATCCTGCTGGAAATCTAATAAGACCATGGTCCTGCCACAAGAAAGATCCAATGGGAGTTTGAGAATGAACACTGAAGAAAAAGAAGAAGAAGACAGACAGTAGAATCTCAATTTTTAGAGAAAAAAACCCATTCATTTCAAACATATAAATAGTGTTTCATTTCTTATGTAAAACAGCAGGTCTGTGAGACCTCCATGAGAAAGATACAGCTGGAACTTTTTGCTGAGGCTGATGGGGTATCTACAAGTTGGAAGATTACACTGGGCACTAGGTTCAGCACCGGGGACTTTATACGTGCGATTACTGAGCCATGGTCAAAGGAATTTGGTGTTGAAATGAATGTCACGTATGCTGAATTAGATTTCTGAGACAGAATTATTAATGAGAAATGAGTCAAAATGATGTATCATATATATGATTCTGAGACAAAATAATTTATAATATATGGCTCTGAGACAAACTGATTTGTGAGATATCAGTCTGAAACACACTGATTTATGATACATGAGTCTGAGACACACTAATTTGTGATATGCGAGTCTGAGACCAACTCGGTTATGAGATATGAGTCGGAGACAAAATGATTTATGAGATATCAGTGAGACAAACTGATTTAGAGATATTCTTCTTCCTCTTCTACGTTCGTTCTCAAACTTCTGCAGATTCGCAGGATGTAGTCCGGAGAACGGAATGCGTTGTGTCATGGTTTACAGCATTACTGCGATATCTGCGCGTTTTTGCCTGATACATCCGACTTTAGCATGACTTTGGGTCACTGACACTATATGGGATGGGACAGCCAACTCTATCCCATAACCTCCTTAGTCGCCTTTTACGACATGCGTGGAAGGTAAACAGTGTTGCTATTCTTTGCTCCCCTTTCGGGCCCGGCAACACGCAGGCGATTTACGAGATATGAATTTAGATAAAATGATTTGTGAGGTGTTAGACTGAGACAAAATGATTGTGAGATATTAATCTGCATAAAACGATTTATAAGATATGAGTGTGAATAGTTTGTCCCGCCGAAGACGGATGTGTCGGGCCATTGGCGCAAATAAAACGGCGACACAACGAATTTACATTCTCTGGACTATATCCTGCTAGAAATCTAATAGGGCCATTGTCCTACTGCAATAGAGATCCGGCAGGAGTTTGAGAATGAACGCTGAAGAAGAAGAATAGTTTGTGAAATTGTAGTATGCGATAAAATTATTTATGCGATATGAGTTTGAGACAAAATGATTTGCCAGAGTCTGAGAGAAAAGTTTATTTCTGAACCTCGATTCTGAAATATAAATACATTTGTTCTTCGCAAATAGACTTATGTAACATAATACATAAATAGTTTTATGAGAAATGAATGGGACACATATTTATGAGACACGAATATATGACACAAATAGATTTATAAGATATTAATCAATAGCTTCATTGGACATGATTCATATCATGCATAGATTTATGTGAGACAAATAGATGAGTACATGTCACTGTTGAGCATAATATTATAACACAAGATGATACACTTCAGTAGGTAAAACTGAATTATTATAACAAGGTGATACACTTCAGTAGATAAAACGGAATTATTGTAACATAAGGTGATACACTTCAGCAGGTAAAACGGAATTATTGTAACATAAGGTGATACACTTCAGTAGGTAAAACGGAGTTATTGTAACAAGGTGATACACTTCAGTAGGTAAAATGGAATTATTATAACAAGGTGATACACTTCAGTAGGTAAAACGGAATTATTGTAATAAGGTGATACACTTCAGTAGGTAAAACGGAATTATTGTAACAAGGTGATACACTTCAGTAGGTAAAACGGAATTATTGTAACATAAGGTGATACACTTCAGCAGGTAAAACGGAATTATTGTAACATAAGGTGATACACTTCAGCAGGTAAAACGGAATTATTGTAACATAAGGGGATAAACTTCAGCAGGTAAAACGGAATTATTGTAACAAGTTGATACACTTCAGTAGGTAAAACGGAATTATTGTAACAAGGTTATACATTTCAGTAGGTAAAACGGAATTATTGTAACAAGGTGATACACTTCAGGAGGTAAAACGGAATTATTATAACATAAGGTGATACACTTCAGCAGGTAAAACGGAATTATTGTAACATAAAGTGATACACTTCAGTAGGTAAAACGGAATTATTGTAACATAAGGTGATACACTTCAGCAGGTAAAACGGAATTATTGTAACAAGGTGATACACTTCAATAGGTAAAACGGAATTATTGTAACATAAGGTGATACACTTCAGTAGGTAAAACGGAATTATTGTAACATAAGGTGATACACTTCAGTAGGTAAAACGGAATTATTGTAACATAAGGTGATACACTTCAGTGGGTAAAACGGAATTATTGTAACATAAGGTGATACACTTCAGTAGGTAAAACGGAATTATTGTAACAAGGTGATACACTTAGTAGGTAAAACGGAATTATTGTAACAATGTGATACACTTCAGTAGGTAAAACGGAATTATTGTAACATAAGGTGATACACTTCAGTAGGTAAAACGGAATTATTGTAACATAAGGTGATACACTTTAGCAGGTAAAACGGAATTATTGTAACATAAGGTGATACACTTCAGTAGGGAAAGCGGAATTATTGTAACAAGGTGATGCACTTCAGTAGGTAAAACGGAATTCTACTACTTCTACTATATATTGATTTTGTTTATTTTTTATTTATATATTTTATTTTGCATTATATCCTTCTAATACTGGTAAATTAGGTGACTTCCTTGACACCATCGAGTCTACGCCACTGTTTATGTTGCTCCTTCGTGAAATTCCACATGTTCTTATGATAAATCAGATGTCCAATGACATAATTTATCAACTTATATTACGCATGTAGTTTCGTCTGTGGGTCTCAACAATAGCCCACTAGACAAACCGCCCTTGCAACAGAAAACTTTAATGGATAATATGCCGTTATATTGAGGTTATCTTCTTATAGAAACTGTATGGCACGTCATCTATACAATTATGCTTTTATTTTATTGTTGAAATGTATGTCATGTTTACCTGAATATATATGTATGCACCCTCTGTGGTTGAGAGGGAGCCAGAGATGTACTGCGCAGCACTGGGGAGGAGGAAACTGACAGCACTGTTTTTTTCTTATGGCCGAAACCCATCTTAGAGGCACAGTGACTCAGGACGTGACAATCCTATTGACTTGAACATTTAGTTGCATGCCTGGAGCAAAAGAGAAGTTCGGCATTAGCAGTAGTCAATTGGTGGCGGGGAATGAGCACAGTGAACTCTATCTTGGCTACAGAGGATAGGAGCAGTGCATAGGTTGAAACCTACCTTCCTGGAGGTATGATAGTTATTCTCTGGCTCTGTTTCGGGGTGGGCTGAAAATCCACAGACTTCCCATCAAAATAATGTCATTTAATGGCATTAGGTCAAAGGGCATGAGCCCATGGACTGCTGGATCAGCGACCAACCAACCAACCATCACTTATATTGCATTAATTGTTCATTTTTCACTGCCACGACTCAAGGATTACTGCTGAAGTTGGGTGTATTGGATCAAAGGCACAAATTAAGAAGTAACAACACATTTTCGTTCTCTGAACTACATTCTTCAGAAAATCAGGTAGGACTATCCTGCTATAAATGAAATCTAGTAGGACCATCCTGCTATAAAGGAAATTTAGTAGGACCATCCTGCTATAAGGGAAATTTAGTAGGACCATCCTGCTATAAGAGAAATTTAGTAGGACCATCCTGCTATACGAGAAACCTAGTAGGACCATCCTGCTATAAGAGAAATCTAGTAGGACCATCCTGCTATAAGAGAAATTTAGTAGGACCATCCTGCTATACGAGAAACCTAGTAGGACCATCCTGCTATAAGAGAAATTTAGTAGGACCATCCTGCTATACGAGAAACCTAGTAGGACCATCCTGCTATAAGAGAAACCTAGTAGGACCATCCTGCTATAAGAGAAATTTAGTAGGACCATCCTGCTATAAGAGAAATCTAGTAGGACCATCCTGCTATAAGAGAAACCTAGTAGGACCATCCTGCTATAAGATAATTCTAGTGAGACCATCTTTCTATAAGCGTTTTATTGCACTTAGATGATGTAAATGAACCTACATTTTTGTTGTCAATGTTATATAGACATGGGAATTGATAATTATATAGATATATGCTTATATTCACAAGTTTATGAATACATTCGTATGCTTACGACTATACATACATCTGAATACGTCTTTGTTCTTATGCGAATATATATATATATATATATATATATATATATATATATATATATATATATATATATATATATATATATGCTTTCACATCACATATTTGTGAAAACAACTATGTGTAAATACCAAAACATCTTCTCGAAAACATCTGCCATAACCGTGTTTTCATATGTAAACATTCCTAAACTGTCAATGAAAGTAACTGTGACGTAATTGTTATTATCATTTTACAAACTTCATGTCGCGTCATGCGGCACTCTGGCCACAAAGAGTTAAAATCTGTATAACCTGTAAGGTTTAAAATATTACCTACATGTGATGCATGTTTCCTGTTTACAAACCATTTCTTAATTTGTTTATCTGTGTTCATTCGCTCATTTCTTAGCCATCTTCATATCTCATCCACGTCTTCTGTATCTCTTGTTCTTTTTGCATATGTATGTTTGTTTCTCGGCTCTTTCCGTTTACCTGTATCACTACAGTTATTCCTAAGAAAAGGCTAATCGGGTCAATGTATGGTTGTCGGTTAAATCATAGTTATAAATTTATTATATATTTTATGCTAATTTTTGAAAGCATAAATTATTAAACATTATCAACAAAATGAATTTATTGTCGAACGTTGTTTGTACTGTATTCACATGTTTGTAACTCTTGTCTGCTCTATCCAAGTCCATTATTCATTACCTTTTAGGTGCGTATTATGTTATAAGCAAAATATTTATTTTTCAGTTTCTTAAAATTCCACCTGCTTCCTCCTATTTTCGTGCATATGTTGTTGATGGTACAACCTCGACAGGAGGAGGGAGGATACGAGTTTCTCACTGTTGTTTGGTATGTCCGGAAGTGGGATGTCTTACTTTCAGTTCCAGTTGTTCTTTGTCTTCTTATTTGATGGGGGAAGTTTCCCAGAATTTTGGAACGCTCTAGATGATAGTTTCAGCCAATGTATCTGTAAGGTGCGGTAATTACAATCTGATAACATCCTTCTGCTTCGGAGGTAACTTTGCTATAACTTTCTTGTTAAATCGAGGTACGGTGCTGATAAAGGGTTGATTCTCTCTCAGCGGTCCTGGCATGTATTTTCATCAAAGCATAGATCACAGGTGGTCATAACACCACGTCCAACCACTTAGTCGCATCCAACAATACCAATGTCATATTCGATGCCCCCTTTCGATCCCAGACAACACATACACGATTATTATAGGTCAGGGCCCACCCAATACACGCTCCAGACCACATCACAATATTTATCCGGTGTATTTCTCAGTCTCCCGAAAAAAACATACAAGATAACTTCAAGGGTCCATCAATACTCGCAACAGAAGTAATGGAGGCCCTAAGGCACATGGAATATCACAAAGCGCCAGTACTAGACAATATCACATTAGAGGAATTTGTAGCTTTAGGTGACTTCGGAGTAGATATATCCACCAAATTGCTGAATGACGTACATAACAGCGGACACTAATCCGATGGCTTAATTTGATCCATATTCATAGCCTTACCAAAGAAACCAGGGACCACCGAATGCGAACAACACCGTACAATTAGCCTCATTGAGCAAATAGCAAAAATATTTCTCAGAATCATCATGAAGAGAGCGAGAAACAAAATAAAACAGAAATAAGTCCAACACAATGTTGATTCGTAGAATACAAATGTATCAACAATGCTATATATATTTTAGAACAACAATAGAGAGGTATATAGAGGTAAAACAGACCTGTACCTCTGTTTTATAGACTACACAAATCAATCAAGCAAGTGCCATGCCGAGTGACGTATGCCATCATACTTCTCCACAACTCTCTGTCACTTGTTTTGTTAATACGTTCAGTTGGTGACTTCTTTCAGTGTCAGGACTACCCATCTATACATTTTTATCTTTGTCTTCCTTCGACTATATAAAAGTATTTGATAAAGTTAAACATAGTGAAGTTATACACATGCTAGAGAATTTGAATATTGACAGTATGGATTTAGTAATCATCAAGAACACGTACTGCCAACAAACATCAACAATAAGAGTAGAAAATCAATTTGTGCCCTTTCAACAAATAAAACAAGGAGCTAGACAAAACGTGTTCACCAGACCTGTTCTTTTTATAAAGTGAAAACATATTGCGTACAGCAGTTGATATTCAAGGAATATTAGTGGGAGGGCATAACATAAGCAGTTGATGTCCCAGGAATATTAGTGGGAGGACATAACATAAGCAGTTGATGTCCCAGGAATATCAGTGGGAGGACATAACATAAGCAGTTTATATCGCAGGAATATTAGTGGGAGGACATAACATAAATTATTTAAGATATGACACTATTCTAATTGCTAAAAGTGAGGAAGACCTTCAAGAATTAACTAATGTAGTAGTAACAGAAAGTAAAGAGAAATGTCTCTTTCTAAATATTAGGAACGCAGAGGTAATGGTTATTTCAAAGAAACAAATATCACAGCTTGCAACATCAAATTTAATGGTATATAGTAATATTAAATCCGGTCCACCAATTCAAGTATTTAGGTACACAACTAGTACAGAAGATGGAAGATGATCAACAGAAACAAGAAGCAGAATAGGGCAGACAAAAACAACATTAGGAAAAAATGAGCCTTGCATTAGAGGTGAGGAAGATAGTTCTGCAGTGCTATATAACTCCTATACCAACATATGGATGCGAGTATTGGACAATAAACAAGCAGCAACGTGGGAAATTAGAGGCAGTAAAGATGTGGTTCTACGGAATAATGCTGAGAAAACCATGGACTGTCAGAAAAACTAATGTGGAGGTGCCGAAAGAGTTATATTCGAGACGGAACTTAATCAATAATATAAGAAAATTACAATGTCATATTTTTTGCCGACGTTATGAGACAAGGAGGTTTGGAGGACATACTTACAACAGACAGGATTGAAGGAAGTAGAGACAGAGGGCGACAACGTGAGAAAATATTAGACAGTTAAACAAGCTGGCACGGCATGGAAACAACAACGATCCTGGTACATAATACTGGAGACAGAGAGCTGTGAAGAACCATGATCGCCAACGCCACCTGGCATGGCACCGTATGATAATTATGATTTCTCAGTCTAAATAATCCAATAAATCAAGTGCCATGCCGAGTGGCGTACGCAATCATGCTTCTCCACAATTCTCTCCCTATTGTGTTATTAATAAGTTTAGTTGGTGATTTATTTTTTGTTCCACTGTGACACCCTCCAGAAAGTTCTCTCTTTTTATCTTCCTCTGTCTCTTCTCCTCGTGATTTTTCCAATGGTTACAAAATATTCAAGTTTTACTTTTCTCATCACGTGCCCTAAAAATCTTTGTTTTCAATTTCTAATTGTCGCTATAATTTGTACTTTTCATGCAGCATCTCTGAGAACTTCTACATTATATAAACGATATACCTAATATAAACTATATATATACACACACACAAACTATATATATACACACACACATCCCAGGAATATACTTACATAGATATATAAAATCTAAATATTTGGTTGGCGTCTTTTCATCTATCCAGATGATAATATTATTGTTGTGCTGTAATAAATGTAGTGTAAGATCCATAGCGATGATGGATGTGACTAAAAAAACCAATTTACGCTACAGTCTTCCACATTATGTACAAGAAATCACAGGCACACTTATACCACCTTGTGCTGTTGTGTATCTTCTTAGACGTACAACCTTTGAACTAACTGCTATTAATTTATCGTTTGTCGTTATACCATTCCAACTCAATTCCCTCATAGCGACATTTCCATGGCATTCTTATCTCATTATTCCGGATCATTGCCTGTATCTTGCATATGGCTTATCGAATACCAAAGAGGGGGATGTGATTATATACACTGATGGATCTGTAATTAGGCATGTTCGCAGTGCTTGGGCCATTACAGCTCAGTGCGTAGGTAAAACGATCAAGGAGGAAAGTGGTGCCTTTGCGGTCACTACGAGTAGTATGACCATGGAGTCTATGGCGGTGACCAAGGCATTTGAGTGGCTACGCACACAGAAGGTAACGCAGGTCGGCATCTTGAGTAACTCTATGAGTATGATTAAGAAGGTACAAGTGGGTCTAGTTCGCGAACAGTGGATTGAGGCCTTGAGAAATGCGAGCTTGAAAGCGGTTACATTTATTTTCGTGCCGGGACATGTGGGCGTTCGAGGCAATGAAAGAGCGGATCAACTGGCATCGTGTGCGATTGTGGCAAAGGGCGATGGGGCAATGGATCGCGCTGACGTTTTGAACTCCTTAAGAGATATAACACGCGAGAGTGTGACTAATGTGGATGATGATTCCTTTTCAATGGCTAGGATTAAAGATCAGGGATTGAAATGCGGTGTTGCTAGAGGTGAACATTTTGGAGGGCGCAGAAGAATGATGGTCAACCAGCATTGCACCGGTACTGTCAGCAGAAGTGTGATGGCGGATACACTCAAGGAGAGATCGGAGCAACTATTGATGTGTCCAGTTTGCAGTGATGATGATCCGACGACTAACTAACTAACTTGCATATCGCATTTGCAGACGTTTTTTTTACCGAAGTAGATGGCTACCCTGAGATCATTACCCAAACTATAATTCTCAATAAATTAGATCTTGTGGTATTCCGTCATCTTCCTTTCTTCCGGTGTGTTCCAGTATATGTGTCTACGCAGACTGAGTATAGAGAATGATGTAATATTGCCTGTTCATTCCAATACATCAGTGTTAGTGACTGTTCTACCACCTAACTCCCTCATGCTTTCCTGGTACATATACGTTCCTAATGTTTCACTGCCGCAGAGGATGGTACTAATGAAACCAGCCTGGTAAACTAGAAGTATATTTTGTGGTTTATTTTCTGTTTTTTTCTTTTTTGTTAGTCTTTTCATTATTGCAGATGCATTGCCAATCCATATGCCTATATCTTGAACCATGATATTATTTTGTTTACTAAGGATCCTATATATGTAATGTGGTCAACAACCTCTAGCCCATCCCTATCGATGAACAATTTGTGTCTGCTTGATGACAGCCTGTGTCATAATTTACGTCTTATTTTTGCTGATTGTTAGTCCAAACTCATGACAGACATCAAAGAAGGTAGCTGGTAGGTTGTGCAGTTCCACTTCTAAGTGTGTCGTACTTGCAGAATCATTTGTAAAGAGCACCTCTCTTATAAGTACCTTCTTTATCCTGGTTAAGACTTTGAAACTTTGAGCATTGTAAAAGCAACCATCTGTACGAGAATTGATGAATATCATCATCATCATCAGGTGCCATGCCGGGTGGCGTAGGCGGTCATGGCTCTCCACAGCTCTCTGTCCACAGTATTATGTATCAAAGTCGTTGTTGTTTCTTTGCCGTGCCAGGTTGTCAAACTGTCTAATATTTTCTCACGTTGTCGCCCTCTGTCTCTGGTGCCTTCAATCTTGACTGTTGTGATTATGTTCTCTAAACCTGCCTGTCTCATGAAGTGGCCAAAAAAAGAAGATTGCCTTTTTCTTATATTGTTGATTAAGGTCCGTTTCGCATTTAACTCTTTTAACACCTCTACATTAGTTTTTCTGGCAGTCCATGGTATTCTCAGCATTCTTCTGTAGAACCACATCTCTGTTGCCTCCAATCTCCCACTTTCCAGTTTGTTTATTGTCCAAGACTCGCACCCATATGTTAGTATAGGGGTTATATAGCACTGCTGAACTCTCTTTCTCACCTCTAATGACAAGGTCATATTACACAGTATATTTTTCATTTTTCTGAATGTTGTTTTTGCCTGTCCTATTCTGCATCTTATTTCTGTTGAACTTCTTCCATCTGCTGTTATAATTGTACCTAGATATTTGAATTGGTGGACCTGTTTTAATACTATATCATTCACTATGATCTTGCAAGGTGTGTTATTTTCTTTCTTTGAAATAACCATTACTTCTGTTTTCTTGATATTTAGGAAGAGACCTTTCTCTTTGCTTTCTTTGATGAATATATCACCATCAAATTCTTGAAATGCATGCTGTAAGTATGTTATAAAATGCGCAGGTGATGTTAGTGCTGAGTGCATAGGCAGTGATAAGTGTGACAAATTCACTTGATTTTAACAATCTCAATGTTAACATTCACATGTACCATATATCCTTCCAATAGTACAATACGAGTGATTTCCTAATAGCAAAGTTCACTCTATGCTGCCAAGTTTCATATTTCCTCTACCCTCACAGAAGAAGATATAATTCCTTTCTCTAAGTGGCCCATCCTCAAGGAGACGTGTCTCCTGCAGGCCAGCAAGATCTATGTTAAGAAGATTCATGTTAAGATATATGTTAAGATGGCTGAGCATCTATGTTAAGATGGCTGAGCATCCATCTATGTTAAGATGGCTGACCATATATCTATGTTAAGATGGCTGACCATATATCTATGTTAAGATGGCTGACCATATATATACGTTAGGATGGCTGACCATATATCTATGTTAAGATGGCTGACCATATATATACGTTAGGATGGCTGACCATATATCTATGTTTGGATGGTTGACCATCTATCTATGTTAAGATAGTTGAGTTCAGCATTGATAACAGCCGTTTTTCTCACATTTGACAATGTCATTGATGTCTGTACAATGCCATTGGTACATTGTTCGGTCACTCTAGGTTCTAAGAACTCTGAAGTTTCTATTTTTCATTTTATTGCCTCGTACAATTTATTTATATGCTATTGTTGAGATTAATTCCTAGCTCTAAGCACGCATTGAAGCAGACAGTCTGTGGCGGATTACTATATTGTCTTGGGGCTACCCATCTTGAGGATCTCGTATGTTGAACAATAGAGGCAATGCTGTAAGCCTAAATGAATTTCATTAGTGGATGTAACAAATAGTCATCATGACTTGTGATGGTGGAACAATACATTAACATAGATGAATTTAAAAAGTAGATGTAACAAATAGTCGATGTAGAAAAAGTTCTTTATTTTCTTGCTATGAAAATATCACTGATTTCTCTAAAACAGAAAATTCGTCTGACATACAACCGACACATAATGGAGATGACATTTCACGTCTGATGGTCGACTTTCTAGTGAATACACCTGGTTATGTTTTGTTGATGCGTCGACAGAGAATGCATGTTCATCTTCAGACCATACTTCATTTATGTCTGCCTGCGTTGTTATGGAAAGTCTAATGTCCCATTCAATTTGTCAAACACAAGTTCTAGATTATGTCACATAACTATAAGACACATACAGAAGTATATGCATGAAATGTTGGTAGGTGATAACCTTGTAAATAACAAAATAATGCCTGTGCAGAAGACCAGAAAACATGAACTGTATACAAATAATGTATGCACAAAAGACAGAAAAACTGTATTTTATAACAAATAAAATAATGATTGTACAAATTACCAGATAACATGTGTTATAACAAATAAAATAATGCAATGCCTATGAAATGCAAATCACTATGAAACGTGAAGTCAATTTCTAAATGAAACATGTTTGTAAGGAAGACCAACATTGCAAATAGTAGATCCGCTCGTATCTTGCCATATTCCCAAAATTAAATCAAAATAGAGATACTGCTAATTTTCTTTTGCATGTCGAAGGGTTTTCAAGTTGACGGGAAGTAGGATCGGTCTGTCTGTCTCTCTGTCTGTCTGTATGTCGGTCTGTCTGTCTGTCGGTCGATCTGTGTGTATGTCTGTCGGTCGGTCCATCTGTCTGTCTGTCTATATCTATCTGTCTATCTATCTATCTGTCTCTATCTATCTATCTATCTATCTATCTATCTATCTATCTATCTATCTATCTATCTATCTATCTATCTATCTATCTATCTATCTATCTATCTATCTATCTATCTATCTATCTATCTATCTATCTATCTATCCATCTATCCATATATCCATCTGTCCATCTATCTACCTATCCATCTATCCATCCATCCATCCATCCATCCATCTATCTATCTATCTATCTATCTATCTATCTATCTATCTATCTATCTATCTATCTATCTATCTATCTATCTATCTATCTATCTATCTATCTATCTATCTATCTATCTATCTATCTATCTATCTATCTATCTATCTATCTATCTATCTATCTATCTATCTATCTATCTATCTATCTATCTATCTATCTATCTATCTATCTATCTATCTATCTATCCATCCATCCATCTATCTATCTATCTATCTATCTATCTATCTATCTATCTATCCATCCATCTATCCATCTATCTATCTATCCATCCATCCATCCATCCATCCATCCATCCATCCATCTATCTATCTATCTATCGATCTATCTATCTATCTATCTATCTATCTATCTATCTATCTATCTATCTATCTATCTATCTATCTATCTTCTGTCTGTCTATCTGTCTATCTGTCTGTCTATCTATCTGTCTGTCTGTCTATCTATCTATTTACCTATTCAATATATTCATCTAATCGATCCATCTGCTATATCCATCTAATCCATCTGTTTTTCTAATATATTTAATCTATCTAATCTATCTAATTTATCAGTCTGTCTGTCATTCTCTCTGTCTGTCTATCTATGTCTGTGTGCATCCGTTATTGTATTTGTATGGTTTCCTGCTTTTCTGTATATCTGAATATCTATATATCGGACATAATGTATGTTTACTTAAATGTCTTTATTCTCTGTCTATTTATATTTACATGTAAATATATAATATGTCTCTCTGTCTTACTATAGTTATATCTGTCTGTCTTTCTTTCTTGTTATATATATACTAGAAGCAATGGACGGCGTTTTGCCAAAGCGAGCATAACTCAAAAAAAAATAATTTAAATTGTTGCGAATTTTTTTCTTATAATGTAGCTATGACTGATATTTTTCAGCTTCTATATATAAAACACATCAAACTGCGACTACTCAATGCAAGTGTGATTCCATTATTGACATATAGATATGAAAGTTGGAAATATACCGCAATAATGGATAAGAAGTTAATTGTCTTCGAGAATAGATGCCTCAGAAAAATCAGAAATACTTATTGGAAAGACTTCAAATCAAATGACATACTAAGAGAGGAGACAAAACAAGAATATGTGACGAAAGCCATCAGAAAACGCCGCTGGACATACATCGGTCACATACTTGAATGAAGGAAGACAGAATTCCACGACAAGTCTTCACTTGGACACCATACGGGAAAAGAAAACAGGGAAGATCATAAACAACTCTCAGAAGAACAATTATGAATGAATTCAAATCAACAAGCATAACTGCACAAGACCTGCAATCATTGATAACTGACCTACGGACATGGAGAACTATGACATCCACCCTATGTGCCAAACTTGGCAAAAGAGGAACTGACCGACTGACATATTAACCACACAATAAATTTACAAAGAAACATGGATTGAACACCCATGATCACAGTTCCATATTGTACTTCGCGCTCGTAGGAATTGAACTATTCTGCATACATAAGACAGTGTAAAATTGTAGCTTTATACAAGTTCCGTACTCTCATGTGTGTAATGTGACGTATTATTTCCAGAATGTAATGACAACAATGCTTACCGGTGTATTCCCAGTACGATCGATTAAAAGTTAAGAGTACAACATAAACGCATATATATATATATATATAGCAGTATGCGGTAGAAACCATAGTTAACATGTTATTACATCGTAAACGTCAATTGAAACAGATTAATCTCCAATAAAAATGAAATAATGCACATTTTCAACGTTCTTAATTTCTAGCCGTTATCGACAAATGTTCACATGTGTTTGAACTTTGTCCAGCGGTCTAGGCTTAAAGGTTAACTAGCCATATAAATGGTCAGTTTTGCTAAAGTAGAGGCGAAATTGTAAAATTTTCGGCAAAAACTATCCGTTTCCACGTGAGCCAAACTATAACGGAGTCCACATTCGTTATTTTACGTAATATATTCGAGGAATCTATCGTGAAGAGATAAATTTACGAAGTAACCATATATATATATATACGTCTGCCTACTTACATCTCTGTCTACCCGTATCAACGCGTGTAGGGATGTCTTTACTGTCTGCATTTTAGTCGCTTAGTCTGCCTATATACCAGCTAGTATAGCTGTCTGTCCTTTTATATATGTATGTATAATTAACACCATTTCAAACTTTTATATATGTATGTATAATTAACACCATTTCAAACTTTTATATATGTATGTATAATTAACACCGTTTCAAACTTTTATATATGTATGTATATATAACACCATTTCAAACTTTATATTCTGTGTAGAAATTTAACCGCGAGTGTTCTGTTTTACAATTCTGAACAAAGAAATGAGAAAAAAACATTTAGACACTTCTTGTGTTCCATAGTTTTTACTCTTTCTAGCTTCTATATCTGCACTCGCGTTTGTAACTCAGGAAACCATTTAAATCTCTGGCGAACATGAAGTGATGTGGCGACGCTCATAAATGAGCACAGTTAACAGCGTGTGTTTGAACTAGAGTAAGTTTATTAGTTGTTATGGGTGTATGTGTGTAGTAGTAACTTGTACGAGTGTGTAATTCAGGTAACTATGCCATGAATATCTCAGAAAAATAATAAATATTAGAATAAAGGAAAATAACGTTGAGGAGTCAACAATTTTAAAATGTTAAATTAGCTGCCTAGATTTAATTTGTAAGTTATGACCACATGTCTCCACTATACTCATGTCATACCCATGTCTGGAGATTTGTTCCTTCCATTGTGTGTGTTTGGACCGTATTTATTCAATTCTTGACCAAGTCTTCTATATTCTCGGATGTATGTCGTATACAGGAAATATATCAGCGGCAGTTGACGAACATTCAGAATCGGCGAAGTTTTCCAGTAGAATTTATTTATTTTGATAATTTCCTATATGTAGGAAATTTAACTCAATGTTTCAGATGTTATTATCCTTCAATGAGTTTTCACCCAAAATTTTTTTTTAAAATTGCAATATATTTATTAAATTCTAAAATGTATTTTAATTACAGCTTGTAAAATACACGTGACTTCCATATTTTTCGAATCCGTGGGACCACCATCGTGCGTCTTGCATTTGTCTAGTCACGTGACCGAAACTGTTAATTGAATAAGTCGCGTCACTTATTTGTATTTCATAATTAATCAAATTCATTCAGCAGAGCGCCCGTGTGTTGCCGGGGCCCGAAAGGGGAGCAAAGAATAGCAACACTGTTTACCTTCCACGCATGTCGTAAAAGGCGACTAAGGAGGTTATGGGATGGAGTTGGCTGTCCCATCCCATATAGAGTCAAAGCCATGCTGAAGTCGGATGTGTCAGGCCGAAAGGCGCAGATATCACAGCAATGCTGTAAACCATGACACAACGCATTCCGTTCTCCGGACTACATCCTGCTAATCTGCAGGAGTTTGAGAACGAACGCAGAAGAAGAAGAAGATTCAGCAGAGACCGACATCACTACAACGGAAAATTGGATGGACATCCAAAGTATGTTAGATAAATGAAAGAACCAGATATTTGGACCATGTCTCAAAAACTAGTACAACCTTAAATACAGGGTCGTAAACACGACTTGGTAAAAACAACACACAGACCATTAGGTCACATTTAGATAAAAGCTCATACGGCCTGATATAACCAAAATAGACTTCTGTATTAGGTTGAAAAGGTCGTGCCTCAGCTAAAAGGCTTTAATGCCCTATTTAACAAACAACAAACAGACTTTGTAAAAAAAACGGGGAGTTTATATAAAACAAAATAGTTGCCCCTGATTTCGGGGATATTTGATTATATGTATTGTTGAAGATTCTCAAAATACTTCACACCGCTGAGGGTTAAAATCTTGTAGGTACGAAAGAAAACTTTGAGGAGCCACTCAATTTCACATCTCTGAGAGTTAAAGTTTTGTGGGCATCAAAGAAAACTTTGAGTGAGGATTCATTCATTTGTAAAATTGACCTTGAAAAACAGCTTAATCACCGGGTAATTCATGGGGGTCTAAGAATATAAACAAAAAGTGTAGGAATCTTCATGACTACGAAAACATAGGACGACAGATCATAACCTCTGATTAACCGCAACGTTAAACAAGTAAATGAACTGATTCATGCCAACAGCCGTGTCCAAAAGAAAGATATTGTAATTCTAAGGATTTCGACAGAGAGTGAGTTCACAGAAATCTAGATCGACAAATCTAGATGACGAAGCACAAGCGTGACAGCACATGCGTGACAGCAGAGACATAAGAGCACTAACGTGACAGAACAGGCCGACTGTTAACACATATAACCAATATTTCAAGTGCAATGTTTACCTATTGCTACTTTCATATAGTCATGAGTGATAAGCTCACACATCGTCACTCATCTTGGCTGACACAACTGAACATTTATCTCTTTAAATATACCTTGTATTACAAGCCAACGAAGAGCACGGGAAAGATTCAAACTTATCAGTGTCGCTAGATGAACTCAGCGCTCAAGCTATACTAAAGATGTGCTTGTTTTCTGTAAGAAATGGCTCAGAAAGGATAATCCTGAAGGAAAATCAGTACTGTACGAGAAATTCCAACTATTTTTAGTAATAACCGCCTCTTTCTGTGACATTTTAATAAGTACATGGGTATCTAGAAGTCTGTGACTGAGCACATGCTGTAGCACTAATCTAGTATACCGGACTGTGGTCCAATCCCAGAGAAGATGCCTACCGTCTGATTTTTATTTTGATTATTTCCCTTGGTTATGTGTATTAGACAATGAATATTTACTTATTAACCCAAACCCTAACCCACACCCTTACCCTAAACCACACATTTCTCTTAACCACTCATACAACCGTCCACTTTTAAATACATATTTAAATTAATAAACATAGATAAACAATTTTACAAACATAAGCAAGGGAAATAATAAAAGGCAAATCCGACGGTAGGCACATGATCTGCGATTGGACCCCGAACTTTTCCCCTACGTTTTATTGGCTGGCAACACAAGGTATACACAAAGCAACAAATTGTCTGCAACAAAGTTTATATAGTTTCATCATTTATAGGTGATCTTTCACTAACTCACCAACTGATATAGTTTCATCATTTATAGGTGCTATTTCACTAACTCACCAACTGATATAAGTTTCACCATTTATAGGTGCTATTTCGCTAACTCACCAACTGATATAAGTTTCACCATTTATAGGTGCTATTTCACTAACTCACCAACTGATATAAGTTTCACCATTTATAGGTGCTATTTCACTAACTCACCAACTGATTTTCGCCATTTATAGGCGCCAAATTAAAACATGAATATAAGTGTGCTACTGTTTGACATATTCAAATTATCCTATTTTATTCTATTTTAATTTTCAAACGCTATTTATTAGTTAACACCTAGTCTAAGTACACAAATGCATTGAATAATATGAATGTCATGGTTGCGAATTATGCACCACTCGACCAGACACACATGTCTTTAGCCTAACACATTTGATTCAATTTGCCTTTTTTTTAAGGGATGGGAAGACAATACCATGTCAAAATTTACTACGACTGTTTTGCTATTTTTCTCTCCCCTTTCTTGCCCTCATTAGTATCCTTATGTACACAGTGCTTCTCAACATTTATTTGTCTGTGGCTCCTTTTTTGAGACAATGTTCCTTCTTTGGACTTCTAGGTATTTAAACAAAAGGTTGTTGCCTGTGTTCTTTACGGATGGCCACACTTTTTAATGTTTATCGATATTTATTTTTCAAATTATTATCTTGGTGTCTCCCTACGTGGGTTTGACGCGCCCAATTTCAAAATTTTCGTTGTGCCCTTCCCCCCCCCCCCCTTCAATGAAAGTCTTTGTTGCTCCCACATTTAGAACAACTGATCTACGTTATAAATGTATAATATATGACATTGGATCTATCTGACAGTAGATACAGTCTCTCCAATACGATTTTCAGAAGTTATCTAGAAAAGATCACATTTTCAAATAAATTGGTGTAACGCGAAGGTTTAGTACAAGCAAGAATGTGTGTAACAAGATTGTATCTACGTTCGTGCTAGAGTCAGGTAAATGTGACAGGTGAGTAATGAGAAATCGGCCTTGATTTCTTCAGGATGGAATCATTCATAGATACGGTACCACATATATGACTTTCTGAAGGGATGGGGTTTTTTTTATATGAAACTACAAGCGCTGTGCTTTAAGTGGATAAGTCACCGTTTGTCTAAAAGTGTGTGAATAATTCACAGCTCATGTTCTACGTGTTCATAACGGAACATCATGTACACATTGGCAGCTATAACTATGTTCAGGGATGGAGCAATATTCACTCCACCAGAATTATGTGCAATGTGTATGTGTTTGAGAACCACTATATTTTTATCACAAACCCAATCCAGTATATTTCCGGCTCTGTGGCGAAGTGGACCAGAGAGCGTCTGTATCAGCAAAGGTACCAAGTTTCATCCCCGTCATATGCATTTGAGCATCCGGACCTTCAGAAAGCAACGGAAACTACTGAACGTATTTATATTACCTAGAAAATCACTACAGCCAGAATTTGCTGGGTTGATGCCCTTTTATATGTGGTTTACAGATATAAATTCACAAATAAAACATATTTCACTAAACCGTACAAAGATACCGAAAACATACGTAAATACACAATTAGACAAAAAATATTCAAAGAATTCAGGCAGACACTTGAAATACACATCTAAACAAACTCATCAAGATCACACAAACACATTAAAAATACATAAAAAACATCAATTAAAAGCAGAAATATAAATTTTAAGTGTATGATTAAATGAATAAAAAACACACAATCGCATTGCATAAACTAACACAGAAACGCAAGAAATTTATAGACGATATACACAATACATAAAACACGAAAACGTTGTATTCAAATAATGAAGCCATTCTTCTCTTGTACTCAATGTATAGGTTATGAATTGAAAACACAATTAAGTCAATTGTTCTGCTCGTTTCAACAGCCGACATCCTGTTAACTGCCTTCTTCAGAAAATTTCAAAAGTTCACATAAGTTTAACTGCTTGCTCATTCAGTTGGTTTCAATAATCCACTGCCTGAAATATACCTGCTTATTCAGCTGATTTCAACAGTCAAATACCTGGAATACCTGGTCAATTCTCACAGTTGGCAGCACCCAGTGGATGAGCAATGGCAGGAAGAAACAGAAAAATACCGTAAGTAATTTACATATTTAAATGACTCCTTTGTTTTCATTGTTAGAAATTAGGTATTAGGTATATTGATTATCCTCTTCGCACACCGGACATGTCTATATGTGCTCAGATATCAGCCTCAGTAAATCTCTCAGGGTATGTCGGCTGATGGTTCCGGTTCTATGTTGGTTCACTGCTCTTTTTTAAATCTGTGTTAGGTCGTCTCTACGGGTCAAACCTATCCTCACTCCCAATTCGTGAATTCTCTATATTGACTCATTCTCATCTCAAAATCATCTGATCATGCGGACTCACGAAGAGCACGTTTATCGTTTCTAATTCTATCTCTTAATAACACTCTGAGTATTCTTCGTAGACATGTCATTTCTGCTTCCACTATTTTTCTGTTGCCTTGTGGTGTCATTATCCAGGTTTGATAATGATAGCGCAGTGATGTGATAATAATAGTCTGGTATAAAGCAACTTTAGTGTCTATGTTTACATTATTTTCCCTAAAAAATAGTTGTCATCTGTACTAATATCTGGTATATTTTGTTGCATCTATTGTGTATCTCTTAACTGTTTTCCCCTTTACTTGATATAATGCTTCCTAAGTAAGTGAGGTCCTTTACCTGTTTACGGTGTTTATCCTCGATGGAGATAGTGATATTTCTTTCTTTCTTTGCTATTGCCATTATTTCGGTCTTTTAAATATTAATCTTCATGTAGAATTTTTGACATTTTGTGTGGAGTTTGTTCATAAGTTCTTGCAATTGTTCTTCTGATGTCGCTATTATTACTTGGTTGTCTGCAAAGAGTAGTTCGTTCAATTTGTCATTCATGTTACGTTCTTCGTTGGTACTTGTTAGTTTACACATGTGGTCGATATATGTTATAAAATGTAGGGGGATAGGACAGATCGCTGACAAACTCCTGATTGTATTTGGAATTTATTGTACACGCCTGTATTTGTTCTTACTTCACATTGACTATTAGTATAATTGTCCTTGCATATGTTCATTAAATGCTCTGGTGCTCCGTATATTGATATTGTTTTCTATAGTTGTCTGTTTTATTTTGTAGAGGGTCTTTTATTGGTTGACGAATGTGATGTATAATTCTTTGTTGTTTTCTGTGGTTCTTTATGTTGTCATGAACGAAGACGGTAACATGAACGACAAATTGAGCAAACTACTCTTTGCAGACGATGTAAAGTAAAGATTGCATTGGTACAGCTTTTATTTTTATCTTCTTCTTTCTGACCTCATGTACCTTTCGGTGTTGAGGGGAGAGTAGTGTACGGTCTTTTGCCCTTCTATTTGCCTCCTCTGCTGTTATATTTCCAAGTGTCTCTAATACACTATCTATCCACCTTTTACGAGGGCGTCCAATAGGTCTCCTGTTTTCGTATCGTTTGTTAAGTGTTTTTTGGATAATACTTTGCTCTTTCTGTCTGGTTATGTGGCCGTACCATTTAACTTGTTGTTTCTGTATGTATTCTATTGTTGGTTTGATCCCTAATTGTTTCCTTAGTGCTTCATTCCTGATTTTGTCTCTCAAGCTAACTCCAATCATACGTCTGAAACATTTCATGTCAGTGGTGTTAATCTTATGTATTGTTCTAGAATCTAATGTCCAAGTTTGACACTGATAACACAATGTTGGTAAGAAAATGGTGTTGAAAAGCGCTTTCTTTGTTTCTAGTGTAATATCTGTGTTTCTTAGTAAAGGTGTTAATTGAAAGGTTTTATTTTTATGAAAGTTTATTTGGGTGTTTTTATTTGTAGTTCAATGTATGATCGTAATTTTTGTTGTAATTTTTTTGTTTAAAATCTTCCCTATGTGTATCCTTTAGTAAGGATGTCCCTCTGTATTTCGAGAAATCTCTCTTACACCCGTTTTACTTCCATATGGGAATGATCGTCGCGTTTCTCTTCTTCTTTTAGTTTATTCCATATCACATTGGAAAGTTGAACCATCTTATAATGTGACGCTAAGTTGAATCATTTCATAATGTGACGCTAAGTTGATTCATTTCATAATGTGACGCTAAGTTGAATCATTTCATAATGTGACGCTAAGTTGAATCATTTCATAATGTGACGCTAAGTTGAATCATTTCATAATGTGACCGCTAGTTGAATCACTTTATAATGTGACATTATTTGGATCATCTTATAATGTGACGCTGTTTGGATCATCGTATAATGTGACATTATTTGAATCATCTTGGTTGTTTAGATCATCTTATAATGTGACATTATTTGGATAATCTTATAATGTGACATTATTTGGATCATCGTATAATGTGACATTATTTGAATCATCTTGGTTGTTTAGATCATCTTATAATGTGAAATTATTCGGATTATCTTATAATGTGACATTATTTGGATAATCTTATAATGTGATGCTGTTTAGGTCATCTTATAATGTGACATTATTTGGATCATCGCATAATGTGACATTATTTGAATCATCTTATAATGTGATATTATTTGAATAATCATATAATGTGATGATATTTAACTTTTTCTGTAATTTTATTGATTGTGACACATCCTCATAAAGTATCGTCTCAGCAACGAAGATTGCCTGCAAAGGAATTCCAACAGCCTTTGTCTGCTGCCTTGGCTGTGTACTCTTTTAGATTGTATCCTGTCCATGAACTTCCCATTACTTCTTTCATCTCTGTCTACCTTTTGCTCGCCTCGCCTCGTCTCCACTCAATTCTACTCTCATGTAAGGTCATCAAGAAAATGCCATGTCTTCCAATGTGTTCACAATACGTTATGTGTTTAATTTTTATTCCCTTATTAAAAATAATACTTTTCTCATCCGCATTTTCGCTAGAATCTCTTTGTTTTATCTTTGCATGGGCTTCTTCGTATTCTACTACATATCCATACCTCAAAGACATCAATTCCAACTACTATTTGTTTCTTCAATGTGTTTCTCAACCCATAAAAAATGTAGAATAGATGTATCATTCTGTTTATTCTCATGATTTGTTAATATTACGAATTTCCTCATGTCATAGAAATACTTTTAGCCATTCCTATTATCATTTTAACTTCTGTTTCACATCAACCATCGTTTATGATTATGTGTCCAAGATATTGGTAACGATTTACTACTCGTATCTCTCCATATATTTTTATGTTTAGCGCCTGTTATTCTGCGATTTTGCTGATTATCGTGGATTTTGTTTTTGGATGTTTGTATCTAGTCCACATTATTAACTGATTTATCGATTAGTTTACGCATGTGGTTGCGTCTATGGGTCTCACCAATGGCCCATTAGACAAACCACCCATGCAACAGAAAACTTTAGTGAATGATATGCCGTTATATTTAGGTTTTCTTCTTAGAGAAACTTCATGTCACGTCATCTATAAAGTTATGCTTGTAATTTGCTGTTGAAATGTGTTTCATGTTTACCTGAATATATAAGTATGCACCCTCTGTGGTTGGGAGGGAGTCAGAGATGTAGTGTGCAGCACTGGGGAGGATGAAACTGACAGCACTGTTTTTTTCCTATGGCTTAGACCCATCATAGAGGCACAGTAACTCAGGACGTGACAATCCTTTTGACGTGAACATTTGGTTGCATGCCTAGAGCAATAGAGAAGCTCTGAATAACCAGTAATCAATTGGTGGCGGGGAATGAGCACAGTGAACCCTATCTTGGCTACAGTGGCTAGGAGCAGTTCATAGGTTGAAACCTACATTCCTGGAGGTATGATAGTTATTCTCTGCCTCTGTCCCGGGGTGGGCCGAAAATCCACAGACTTCCCAGCAATATAATGCCATTTAATGGCATTAGGTCAAAGGGCATGAGCCCATGGACCGCTGGATCAGCAACTAACCAACCAATCAACCAACCATCGATTAGTTTATTATTCTTAGTAGCCACTGTTCACTTTGTACTAAGAGGTTCATGTGATCATCTGCGTTTCACACATTAGGTCAACTCAAAGTGATCAATGAAAATCTCGTGATAAGTCACTTTATTTCGTCACTTTAGAAGGATGATAACCGATACGTGCATAGGACCGTATTGGCGAATGACTTGGATTTTGTGTGTATTTAGAAAGCAGGTGTCACAATTGTGTATAAACATTTAGTCACACAAACAAATGCAACAATTGGAAGTATATAATTATTGACAAAAAGTGGGTGGAACAGTCTATACGTCTGTGGTTATAAGTCTCTATAAACGCTCGTGTGTTACCGGGGCCCGAAAGGGGAGCAAAGAATAGCAACACTATTTACCTTCCACGCATGTCGTAAAAGGCGACTAAGGAGGTTATGGGATGGAGTTGGCTGTCCCATCCCATTTAGGGTTAGTGACCCAAAGCCATGCTGAAGTCAGATGTGTCAGGTCGAAAGGCGCAAATATCGCAGCAATGCTGTAAACCATGACATAATGCATTCAGTTCTCCGGACTACATCCTGCTAATCTGCATGAGTTTGAGAACGAACGCAGAAGAAGAAGAAGAAGTCTATATAACAGGTGTATAAGTCTATCGGGTAAGCAAGCTATTTTCTCTATGTTTAGAGGTAGCGGGCTCGTTAAGTGTTGTGGCATCTTTCTTACATGTACATCTTTTGGGTAGTTTCTGGGAACTATGTCTTGAATCTACAACATGACTTGTTTTGAGTTGTACTCTACATAGGAGCTGGTATTTTTATACGATACGCCTTTGAATGCAAAGGAAGTCGTGTTTATCTGCCGAGAATAACAAAGTACATACCGTGAAACCCATTATAATAGAATGGTAAGGAGGGGGTTGCGGGTTTTCAATATTTTAGGAACTCTGAACATGACATTTAGTACTAGGAAGTAAGCCAAACAGTTTGAATTCCCTTCTACCTTAAAAAAAATCACTAATATTCAGAATTAAACGCAGGAAATTCTCACGTAAACAAGATAATTATCTTGTTTTGTAATGTTTATTTTGGTAACACCCCACCCAATTCACGAAAGCATATCTACGCCCATATGTGAGACTATGGGCATATCTACGCCCTTATGTGAGATTATGGTGTAAAGAGATCAGATATGTCCGCGAAACACCAATAAAGAAATTATCATAGGAAAAAAGGAACTTCTAAAAAGAGACTAAACAATAATAGCAGTAAAAGTTGAATTAATAGTAGTAGTTTTATTAGTTATTATAGTAGTTTTCATTGTTAGTAAAATATTTTTATTGTAGGTACTGTAATTGTAGTATTAATAGTAGTAATAGTAATAGTTGTTGTAGTAGTAGTAACAGTCTCACATCGAGCTATAGGCACAGATCAAGTTACAGTCTCACATCAGCATGATGTGTGAAAGTAACTTGATGTGTGACTGTAACTTGATGTGTGACTGTAACTTGATGTGTGATGTAACTTGATGTGTGATGTAACTTGATGTGTGATGTAACTTGATGTGTGACTGTAACTTGATGTGTGACTGTAACTTGATGTGTGACTATAACTTGATGTGTGACTGTAACTTGATGTGTGACTGTAACTTGATGTGTGACTGTAACTTGACGTGAGACTGTAACTTGATGTGAGGCTGTAAATTGATGTATGACTGTAACTTGATGTGAGACTGTAACTTGATGCGAGACTGTAACTTGATGTGTAACTGTAACTTGATGCGAGACTGTAACTTGATGCGAGACTGTAACTTGATGTGTAACTGTAACTTGATGCGAGACTAACTTGATGTGAGACTGTAACTTGATCTGAGACTAACTTGATGTGAGACTGTAAATTGATGTGAGTGTAAATTGATATGAACGATGTAAGTTGATGTGAACGCTGTAAGAGGTTTGACGGGTGACATTGATTGTCCCCATCCATAGTGGGTCAAAGTGACCTATAAACCATGCTGAAGTCGGATGTGTCAGTTTGAAATGTGATGATATTACAACCAAGCTATAAAATATTACGCAGCGCATTCTGTTCTCTGAACCACATTTTGCTAATGTGCAACAGTTTGGGAACGAACGCAGAAGTTGAATAACATATCCACGCATCCTACCCCCTTGTTATCCACAATGTTATGACCAGTTTATCCATTTTTGTGCAATCTGAAACATAAAACAAAGTCCGCCTTCTCCAGGCAATAACACCATATTTTTAGAATATATACAAAACGTAGCATGATTCATCCCCTTGCTAGTTCGTACAGCTGTCGTATCGTGTAAAGTTCAGGGTTAGAAAAACTACTCACTAACAGTCGAGGAAGCTCTCATCTCATCGACTCACAAAGACAGCGGGAGAGTTAACAACCTCACAGAAGTTTCTGCTAAATAAATGGAGCAGATTACATTAACAGTGCTCTAATGAAAGATTGTGTGTGCCAGTGATTGCGAAATAACGTATGAGAAGAAAGAATAAAAAAAACAGAAATGAAAACACAAGGAAGTTAACAAAGAAAGCAAATAGAATTTGCTGACAGACGTTCAAGAACAAACAAATTATTTGTGTATTAGAAAAAAAAGTATTTTTCACTTAAAAAATATTGCAAGCCGTGCTCGAATCTCTCACACATGAATACATCGGCAGTACACAGACATTGTAGCATCGACGCGGTTTCCACCTACGTGTTTTGTGAAACGATGCATTAATATATCTGACTTAGGTAATATAAAACCTAATGGCTAATGGGATATCAAACCCTCTACAATAACTCGATTGACTAGTATCTTCATTTTCATTGGCTGTCACACAATACATAATTATAGTGACCAACGAAAAACACGAGCATTGTCAGATGAGCCATTTGTGTCTAGTCCCTCAATTAAGGATTGATTTCCCATAAGCCAGTAGATCATATATTATTGACGGTCATGTCTGAACACACTCTACACTTCGTTTGAGAACCACAGGAATTGCGAGTGATTATCTCTTACTCCCTATGTGCAGTGGGGTGGTTTTTCTTAGCTTTCTTTCATACCGAGGAGACTTCAGCTTTCGGCTTAGTGCAATGCCTATTGAAGAAACCTTCTACTCAGATGGGGTCTATAATTGTATATATGACATTCTAGAAAGCTTATTTTAGAGAGCCTAAATATAACGACTTGTCATCTACTAAGGTTTTCTGCTGCATGAGTGGTTTGTCTTGTGGGCTATTCTTGAGACTCACAGACGCAATTGAATACGTACGCTACACTTTAAATCAGTGGTTCACAATGTGAGCAATATGGCCCACTTGAGGGCCTCGGAGGTTTCAAGAGGATCACGAAGAACAAATGTTATATTTGAATGGGGAGTGAGACATATTCGTCCAATGGGGGATGGGGGTGTACAGGAATGTTCTTATTTGAACGGTAAACAATAGGATAAAATTGCTTTTTATAACAAGATGTATAGCGGTTATAGCAAGATGTATAGAATTTATAGCAAAATTTATAATTTTAATAATTTAAAAGTATAATGTTTATAGCAATAATATAATTCTTTTGCTATAAGAACGCCTATAATTCTTACTGTTCGTTTTCTGTTGCATGTTTCAAGTTTGTTTTAAATTTTTCTTGATAAAGGCTTTTTGGTTGAAACTCCGATTGTGTGTGCGTGTGTGTGTATTATGTGTGTCTTCAGTGAATACCGTAAACCTTCTTGATTCTTCTTGATTAGAAAACTGGCCTCACAGCACGTGGGGCATTCCCATAAGTGCTCGCCGTATGTTCCAGCAGCCATTCGACTCGATGGTGTTTCGAGTCCAATGCCGCCTTCATTTCCCTGTTTCTGGATTTACCTGTTGAATTTCAGTTTTGTGTACATGTTATCAATCGTAGCAAGATGTATATCGTTTATAGAAAGATTTATAGCGGTTATAGCAAGATGTATAGCGTTTATAACCAGATGTATGGTATTTATAACAAGATTTATAGCCTTTATAGCAAGATTTATAACATTTACAGCAGTATTTAGCGTTTGTAACAAGATTTATAGCGTTTATAATACTATCCATATCTATAACTTTTATAACAAATTTTATAGTTTTTATAACACGATCTATAGATTTTATAACTAGATTTAATAGCCTTTATAACACGATTTTAAGCGCTTAACAAGATTTTTATAGGTTATAACACGGTTTCTATAATTTATAACAAGATTTATAGCCATAGATGTGTTTATAACCATATATGTAGTAATTATAGCCATATTTATAGCATTTATCACAATAATTACCGCGTTCATAGCAAGATTTATAACGTTTATAACATGATTTATAACGTTTATGTTTACGTTTAACCAAATTTGTACATCTGTTTTCATACTTTGACTCACAGGTTTTTTAACTCGACAACACCATATTATTATAATATTATTAATTCTACCTATATCTAGTAACAACTTATGTTATGGTAGATTCCATGACAGCAACCTCGCGTCGGGGATGACGATAACTCTTCACGTACTAAGCCGCAGCAACCGTCTGGTGGGATCGCCAGTTCCCTTTCTTTACTGTGTTTCCTAACTCATGCATCATGTACCATTTATAGCTGAGTGACTGGAGGAGTGGTCGTTTCAGGCGAGAAATCACGAACCGGTTTTTTTTGTCAGGACGTGGTTCCGAACATGACACTCTGTAACCCTGTGAAAGTAAGCAAACTCACTATCATCCTGGCTATCGCTTTATAGTATGAAGTGAAATAGTAACGAGATACAAACAAGATATGCCAGGTATATCCGCTGATAGACATGACATAAATAGCATTAGATACGTTGATGACACAGTTTTGATAACTGAAAATGAAATAAGACACACTTACAAAAAAACTATATTTAAAAAATAGCAAAGGAAATCCAAAATAAAGGAAAGTCTGAGAAGAAAGATGGATGTAATGGTTATAAAACAGACAAAAATGTATTTTCAGAACGTAACGGCAAAGTACGTCGATGGAACAGTCTGAGGCAAATCAACATGTGCAAACATCTATGTACCTTAATGTTGTTCGTCCATCACAAGTGATGATGACCATTTGTTACATCCAATTTTGAAAATTCAATTTTAGTTATGTCCTTGATTATGAGTTCGTAGATGGCTAATGAGCCCTATTCGAGCTGTAAATGTCCGTGGACAGTTTGGACATGGAATAACGACTGTAGACGGATCTTGGTCTATCCGTGACTTTCTATTTGCTCTCCGCTGTTGAGCTGCTGCATTTCTCTTCTTTTCACAAGATGATGCGCTCTTTTTTATTTTAGAACGGCATGTAGATCTATTTTGTGCAAGTTCTTCCCATGTATCATGGTCTATTTCAAAGGCTTTCAGTGAGTCCTTTAACGAGTCCTTGTAGCGCTTCCTTTGGCCACCTTGAGATCGTATACCCTTCTCTAGCTCACCAAAGAGAAGTATCCTTGGCAGACGATGGTCTGGCATACGCACCAAATGACCTGCCAAATGAATCTGTGTCTGCATCAGGATCGTGTCAATGCTTGGGATACCAGCTCTATCAAGCTGGTGGAATATGTATATAAATAACAGATGGAAGATGTATTAAATGACACAAATGTAGAAAATCCCAGACAGAGGCAATGCTTCAAAACATGAGGCTTATGTTTAATATATATTCTTTGTCAATTGAGATGACAGGCAACATGATTTGGCAAAAACGGAGTTAACAATGATAATTTGGTGGCAGTGCAAGAGACAAATGCATCACGCGGCCTGGACTATAAGAAGAAGCTTTAGATGCAACAATTGCTTGTATATTTCATTAGAAATAAATCCTTTCACACTCGTTACAACAATGATCATTTACAATATAACACCTGCTGCATCTGGTAAATCAAACCTTTTTTTAATGACTCAGTTGACTGTTTCATTGATTTCATTGGTTACTATGATTATATTTTGTGTGACAGCCAATTAAAAGCAAGAATGTAGTCAAATAGGATTTTTTTCCAAAGCTGGATTTTCTGTTAGCAAATGATGACTCGAATGTGTATTGTGCTGTAGACTGTATTGTGCAAATTCTGAGTGTATTTATAACGTAATGTTACAATTGTCCCTACAGTGACCACATTGTGAAGATCTTTGACAAATATGTCGCCAACAATGTTCGCATCCTTGGTAAGAAATCAGCTGTAGACATGCTACAGGTAAGAGATGCTCACGTTCGTTATGAAATGTTTCTGTGTGCAACATACAAATTATTGGTATCGCAACGGGTAGATCACTGGCTTACTACGCTTAGAGTTCAGGGTACAATTCCAAGTTGAGAAGAAATTTTTCTTCCATCAAGGTGTTGTCAGATAGTCACAAACATTCGAGTACTAGGACAAATATTTAAAAGCAATGGTGCCATATTTTATTCAGGATGTAACCACCAAACCAGAATTTGTGAACTGCAATGATTTTATAGGCAATACATACGTTTAGTAGTTTGCTATTGCTTTCTTAACGGTACATATGCGCAATTTCACGCAGCAGAATTTGAATTTGGTACCTTGGCCGTCGGGGCGTTCTGTAACACGCCACCACAGAGCCGGACAGGACAAATATTGGATAGTGAAATTTGACGGTATGATTCTGACCGCCTCGCTGATAAAGAAGGTTGTGTCCAGAAATCTGTGAATCTTACTAGGTGCTGTCCATACACTGCAATGTAGTGAGAAGGTACAAGTAGTGAGAAGGTACAATGTAGTGAGAAGGTACAATGTAGGGAGAAGTTACAATGTAGTGAGAAGTTGCAATGCAGGGAGAAGTTACAATGCAGTGAGAAATTACAATGTAGGGAGAAGGTACAATGTAAGGAGAAGTTACAATGTAGTGAGATGTTACAATGTAGTGAGAAGTTACAATGTAGTGAGAAGTTACAATTTAGTTAGAAATTACAATGTAGGGAGAAGGTACAATGTAAGGAGAAGTTACAATGTAGTGAGAAATTACAATGTAGGGAGAAGTTACAATGTAGTGAGAAGTTACAATGTAGTGAGAAATGCATTGAAACAAGAAATAATTCGTCTTAACGCGCTATTTGATTGGTTAAAAACCAAAAGACATCTACTACAAATAAGTAACGTTGTGAGTTGATTTCAGCTAATATATAATTGTGAGTATCTGAGGAGTATCTACACACACACGCACACAAACACATAAACATATATATATATATATATATATATATATATATATATATATATATATATATATATATATATATATATATATATATATATATATATTTATAGTGGTAGTGACAATAGAATGATAGGTAGGTGGAAAGATAGGCTACACTAGTATAGCTCAATCGAGTTTGCCGAATCAATAAACGTTGTACACCTCTGGCATAGACTATCATCTGTATTGATGTCTCATTTTGATCTGAAGCATTTTTCTTCATCACTTACCTTCAGAGCCGTTATGAACAAAAATTGGTAGAATATCCTATCCAGGACGTAACTATCAACCCAGTATTTGTTGGCTATGGTGATTTTCTAGGCAATTTAAATACGTTCAGTAGGTTGCTATTGCTGTCTGAACGGTCCGGATGCACAATTGCCTGTGGTGAGGATCGAACTCTGTACCTTTGCCGTCACAGACGCGCTCTGTACCACTTCGTCACAGAGCCGGACAAAACTGATTATAAACAATGTTCAGTTTATATTATATTACAGTATTGTATTCCAAAAATTACTATATTTTAAAAAGTAAGCAAAATATGTATATCTTAACAATATATATATAACACTATATAACAATATATCAAAATATGAATATCTTAACAATATATATATAACAATATATAACAATATATATATAACAATATATAACAATATATAACTTTATATATATAACAATATATATATAACAATATATATATAACAATATATATATAACAATATATATATAACAATATATAACAATATATATATAACAATATATAACAATATATCAAAATATGTATATCTTAACAATAGTGAAAGTAGGAGTTAGTTTTAGCACCTGTTAGCATTCTGATATTAGTAGGCTCTTTTCCGTCTTTCCATGAAATAGTATTATTGTTGTGTTATTAAAATTATAACTTACTATCCATGACGATGATGGATGCGACTCACATGACGAGTCTGAGCCACAAAGAATCTATCACAGCATCAACAAGGAAACAGAGGCTCAAGTATACCATCGTGTGATGTTGTGTGTCTTCTTGGGAGTATATTCTTTGAACTGTCTAGTCTGATATCACCTTGGTGATCACGTGACTGAGCTCAACAATTTATGATGATGATGATAAAACAATCCCTTGAGTTGTGAACAGGTAGCTCTTGACAGCTTATAGTCTTTTTGTCAAAGCCACTGGTTCTTCTCATCTGTGCAACTGAGGCGACACTAGGATTCATAAAATGTTATCACAAAGGCATGGCCGTGTTACGGGGTTTATCGATGCATGTTTAGTCCCCGACAAGAGGTATTTCAGTACTGTAGGTATTCCAGAAAAAAAATAACCACTGCCAAAACATGCTGGGTTGATAGCTACGTCCTGGATTGGATACGCTACAAATTTCTTTTAGTATTCCAGACTTACCAAGTCCTCCAAGGAACACTGCTCATACTTCTAGGCTAACTATCTTATCATTCTTCTAGGCTAACTATCTTATCATTCTTCTAGGCTAACTATCTTATCATTCTTCTGGGCTAACTATCTTTCTTCTGCCACATTTGTTAATCCACCGTTATAATAACACATCTAGCATTCCCGGTCGCGTAGGGGGTCTGCCGTTAAGGGGCAGAAGTCCGCATACCCGCATCTCTTCTTCATCTATGGGAATTATGTGATTGAAGACAGAAGTAAGAAATTGAGACAAGATGTGATAATATTTTTTTTCCACTGGTGACAGGTTATCAGTTTATCCTGTAGCTTTCTGCAGTTGCATCTTATGACATTATAATACAGCTAGATAAAGCGTGTCGAAAATGGAGGGTGTCAGGGCTCATGTTACATTGCATGAACTCGCCCAGCTACACTTGAAACCACAAGGCATAATTATATTCACAAATGGCTCTGTTAACAGAAACATAATTAAAAGCGATTGGGTTTTTTTTTGCCCTTAGAAAAGGTGTGACACTGGTTGAGAAACCTTCAACATATTCAACTGTCACATCGAGCATGAGGATGGAGATAGAGGGAGTTACAGCAGCTCTTAATTGGTTGATAACTGATACATCAACACACTCGGTAATACTCACAGACTCTCAAAGTATGCTGCGCAAGATAGAAAAGTACATGCTAGGAAAAGAATGGTGGGACTTATTGAACAACTCACTTGTCCAGAGCATTACATGGATGTACTGCCCTCTCATGATGGGATCAGAGAAAACGAGAGAGTCTACTTATTGGCAGACAATGCGGCGATAGACGGCATAATGCTGAGAAGAAATAAAACAGACTTAATGAAGGCAGTAATAAATTCATTTGAAGATGAAGATTATGTCAATGAGGATGAGAACGTACACATGCAGAGAATGTTAAACATGGGAGTATCTAGAGGTAAGGGAAGAAAATATTGTTTTGGGAAAGTCCCAAAAATCACACAATCAACAACTGACTGGGACTCTGAGTCTATATACACTGGGATGGCTGCTGGAACAGAAGGTGGAGCACTTTTGGGAGTGACCCACGTGCTGTGAAGCCAGTTTCTAATCAAGGAACAGGAATCCTATAACATCACCAGGAAAATAAACAGCTGTCCTAGTGTTTTTACCCTGAATTATAATTTCGTGGCCAACTTGCTGCCAAACATGTGATTAATATTTTGTAATGATTTTAAAACACTTCTAATTTCATCTTGCAGGCAGAGTTTGGGTTGGATGAAGAGGAGGCAAATGTGATGTTTATGACTTTCGATAAGGACAAGAATGGCAAGCTGAGTATTTGGGAGTTCCAACAGTTCTGTGTTTGCATGGGAGAGCAGTAAGTAGACAATTCTTGCTGGGCAGTATGTAGATGATTATGTCACAGAGGAATAATTAGATAACTATCACAGAGTAACACGTAGATTATACATGTCACAGCAGAAAATTGCTGATTAAGTCACGGAACAATAAGTAGATGATTATGTCACAGAGCAATGCGTAGATGATTATATGACACAGCAGAAACATGTTAATTATGTCCAGAGCAGTACATATATACTTACGTCGATAAACAGTAAGTATACTATCTCACTGAGCTGTAAGAAGTTGATACCAGGTAGCAGTAAGCAGAACATTCACAGAATATTAAGTAGAAGATCTCTCAGAAAAGCAAGTGTAGGGTGGCAAAGACAGCTACAAAGCCATCTCACAGAAAAGTAAGTGAATGGTGACAAAGAACAGCTACTAAACGATCTCACAGACAAGTAAGTGAATGGTGGCAAAGAACACCTACTAAACGATCTCACAGAAAACTGCATAAATTATGTCACAGATCAGTATGTAGATTATGTATCAATATCGTTGTTGTTTATCTTCCGTGTCAGGTTGTTAAACTGTCTACTATTTGTTCACGTTGTCGCCCTCTGTCTCTGTTGCCCTCAATCTTGCCTGTTGTGACTATGTTCTCCAAACCTCCTTGTCTCACAACGAGGCGAAACAAATGAAGATTGTCTTTTTCTTATATTATTGACTAAGCTTCGTCTCGAATTTGACTCAACACTTCCACATTAGTGTTCTGGCAATTCATGGTATTTTTTAGCATTCTTCTGTAAAACCACATCTCTCCTTCTTCTAATTTGCCAATTTCCTGTTTGTTTATTGTCCAAGAATCACATACATATGTTAGTATAGGAGTTATATAGTACTGCAAAACTCTTCCTCACATCTAATGACAAGGTCATATTACACAATATATTTTTCATTTTTCTGAATGTTTTTTTTTCTTGCGCTATCCTGCTTCTGATTCTATTCAACTTCCTCCATTTGCTGCAATCTTTTTACCTAAATACTTGAATTGGTGGACTTATTTTAATACTATATGATTGACTGTGATCTTGCACCCTCTGTTTTTTTGTTTCTTTGAAATAACCATTACTTCTGTTTTTTTGATATTTAGGAAGAGGCCTTTCTCTTTATTTCATCACTACTACATTAATTAATTCACGAAGGTCTTCCTCACTTTTAACAATCAGAACAGTGTCATCCGCATATCTTAAATTATTTATATCTTTTAATGATATCCTATCTACAAATATGTAATTGTCTATTGTTTCGGGCCTTAACTACAAAAATATAATGTTTGAATTCTTATCTACAAAAAATAATGTCTGTTGTTTGATGGTATACTGACGAAATTATAATGTTTTATTTCTTATTTACAAAATACAATGTCTGATTATTCTATGCTTCTTATTTCAGTGCCCAGGAAATTGTTACCAAGTTCAAAGAACTAGACCTTGATGGAAGTGGTCAACTAGACCCAGAGGAAGCTAGAGTAGGACTTCGACAACTAACGACAGCAACTGGACGTTTGCTGACAGATAAGGAAGTCGAGTTCTTCATCGAGACAGCAGGAGACAATGGAGTGATTGACCTAGGACAGTTCACAAACCTGTTATACAGACTCAAACTCTACACAGCGCCAGCACCCATGTAGTCCACGCACTCACATTCAAATATCCATGTTTTACGTGAACTCTTGTAACCACAGGCGGTTTAATATAAATTTGGTCCATTCCCGCCAAATGTTTAACAAGAAATTATTTTTTTTCTAAGATGCTCAAATTGTATGTAAATATATACTGGTACTTATTAGATTGTACATTATATTCTTCTTGTTCCTAGATTTCTGCAAACTTCATATCAATTCCCTTGTATAATCTGTCTTTCTGTCAAACTTCATATCAATTCCCTTGTATAATCTGTCTTTCTGTCAAACTTCATATCAATTCCCTTGTATAATCTGTCTTTCTGTCAAACTTCATATCAATTCCCTTGTATAATCTGTCTTTCTGTCAAACTTCACATCAATTTCCTTTGTTTAAGCCGTCTCTTCTTTCAAAATTCACATCAATTTCCTTGTCAACATTATGCATATAAACCAAATTTGAATATTATATCACAGCACTTTGCTGATAAATTAAATTGAATTTTTTCCAACATACATTACCCCGGTATCACTTTACGGTTTCCGAAATTAATTGAGTTTTCCTTAATATATTATATGATATCACTGCACCAACAAATACCATTGAATTTTTGATAAAGTGTTATATCACTGTGCCCACAATTTGATGTTTTATATTACATTATAGGCTACGAACCCAATCATTTTGCCAACAAGTTGAATTTTTTTTAAAATAACCTTAAATCCAAATATTTTTCCCTTATTTAAGTTTTCTTTTCTGTCCAACTTCATATAAATTGTTTATACTGTCTTCTCTGTCAAACTTCAAATCAATTCCTTTGTTTAAGTAAGCTGTCTCCAATTTGGAATAATGGAAAATTATTCATACAAACTGAATTTTAATATTATATGACATCACTTTGCTCATAAATTGAATTGAATTTTCAAAGATGCATTAAATCACAGCAATGTTCCCACAAATTGAATTGAATTTTCAATGATACATTAAATCACAGCAATGTTCCCACAAATTGAATTGAATTTTCAATGATACATTAAATCACAGCAATGTTCCCACAAATTGAATTGAATTTTTTTTCAAAATACATTGTATCGCATTACGGTTTCCACAAATTCAATTGAATTTTCCTCAATATATTTATTTGTAGCGGGTGCTTTCAATAAACTACGTAACATCTGGACGTCAAACATACTAAGAAACACCACAAAACTCAGGTTGTTTAACTCCAACACCATCCCTATTCTATCATATGGATGCGAAAGTTGGAAAGCCACTTAAGTCACAGATAAGAGACTAGACTCCTTTGAAAACAAATGCCTACGTACCATTCTGAATGTTAAGTGGAGTGACTTTAAATCTAACACTACTATAAGAGAGGAAAGCAAACAAACCTACTTATCTTCCTTCATTAGACAAAGGCGTTGGACTTACATCGGCCATGTTCTCAGAATGAACAGCCTAAGAATTCCCCAGCAGTCACTATATTGGGTGCCACCTGGAGTAAGAAGAAGAGGGAGACCTAGAGAAACTCTACGAAGAACCATTAATAAAGAGGACATGACAATGAATCTAAACAACACGCAACAATTGAAAGACCTGGCAACACAAAGACATAAATGGAAAGCTATGGTTTCTGCCCTATGCGCCGCCTATGGCCCTGGAGGAACATAACATAACATAACATATTATATGACATAACTGTGCCCACAAATTGACGTTTTATGTTACATTACAGGCTAAGAACTCACTCATTATGCCAGCAAGTTTAATTTATTTTCAAACTTTAAATCCAAATATTTTTCTCAACAAGCTGTGTTACCAACTTAACAACAGATGCCTTGATGAAGGCATATTATGGTAAACCTCCCATATACAATCAAACCACATGTGAACTTTAAAACTCTCTTATACAATAAAACCACATGTGAACTTTAAAACTCTCTTATACAATCTTCTTCTTCTTCAGCGTTCATTCTCAAACTCCCACTGGATATCTCTTGCATCAGGACCATGGTCCTATTAGATTTCCAGAAGGATGTAGTCCAGAGAATGGAAATGCGGAGCGTCGCCGTTTTATTTGCGCCAATGACCCGACACATCCGTCTTCGGCGGTACTCTTATACAATCAAACCACATGTGAACTTTAAAACTCTCTTATACAATCAAACCAAATGTGAACATTCACAATACCAATGAAACATCGAGTAGTGAAATGTATGTTGTTATGAAAACAATTGAACAAACATCTCAGATATAAATGTTCTCAAGTCGTACCGTTCACTATATAAGACATATTGGCTAATGGAAAATCATCCTCTGAAATGAGATTTAACTATTCCCGTGCTTCTATTTGTCACTATGATTCATTATCATTAAGTGCCGTCTCCGCAATGAAGGCTGGCTGTAACAGACTCCAGCATCTCCTGTCTCTTGTCTGGGGACACATTCTGCTAGACTGTAACCTGTCCATCTTGAGATGTTACTCTCCCACTTGTATCTCTTCCTACCTCTTTGTAGGAAAAAATGACGTAGAAAGCTCTACTATTACTTACTTACAACCTATTCATAGCGTGACGTAGAAACCTCTACTAGTGGTAGCTTACAACTGCTACCATGACGTAGAAACATCTACTATTGCTAGCTTACAACTGCTACAATGACGTACAAACCTCTACTGTTGCTAGCTTACAACTGATACAATGACGTACAAACCTCTACTATTGCTAGCTTACCACTGATACAATGACGTACAAACCTCTACTATTGCTATCTTACCACTGATACAATGACGTACAAACCTCTACTATTGCTAGCTTACAACCAATTGATACCATGACGTAGAAACCTACACAGAATCCACGTCATCTTTTTTATAAATTATTTATTAAGTAATACTTCACTGACCCTGAGTTCATGTACATTGAATGTCTAGATTAATTGCATTATTGATATGATATACGGTTATATCATTGAGTAATTGGATTTGTACTTAATTTATACACTTTTGGATACATTGACCAAAATCTGAATAACAAATTTCACCGTGTCTTTACTTTATTTATGAATTTAAATCTATTTACATATAATTATTTCCATGTTTTGATCTACTGTTAAATAAATAATCTACTACTACTAATGCATAAATAATCTACTATTGACTGTGCTATTGAATCTACTATTTTGCATAAATAATCTCAACTTTTGTATAAATAATGGCTTTTGCATAAATAATGCACATTTGCACAAGTAATCTACAATTACATATGAATTGCGTATGTCTTTTATCGACCAATATTTTGTTCATGCAATATGTTTTTATGAACTGTCTTTACAAAAATACTCAAATGGACCACTTAATATTTTGAAATTCTATAACCATCTGAGACCAAAATAGTATTTACTTAATTTGATTATATTTTTCCATCTCATTTTATTTGTTTTATCATGGTTCACAGACCACAAGAGAGGAAATTAAAATACAATGGCCTTTTTGTATTTTAGTTTCTAAAACTCAGGAGAGAAACTTAACATATGTTGGACTTTTTTAAATCTTGGTTTATAGAACCAAGGTGAGAAACTTATTATATGTTGGACTTTTTTATCTTGGTTTCTAGAACCCAGAAGAGAAACTTAACATATGTTGGACTTTTTTATCTTGGTTTCTAGAACCCAGGAGAGAAACTTAACATATGTTAGACCTTTTTATCTTGGTTTCTAGAACCCAGGAGAGAAACTTAACATAAGTTAGACCTTTTTATCTTGGTTTCTAGAACCCAAGACAACGGTTTTTAAATAGTATGCAATGTGGAAAGGGGAGGGTGGGGGAAGGAAGAATGAAATGAAATATAATTACAACTATCTTCCTTTTATGAACATGTGTATACGTCCTACTATATCCAAAGTAGACTCAGGTAGACCTGAGTGAAATGTATTTAACTAAATTATTGAAGCTTAAAACCAATAGTAAACAATAACGACACAGAAGATCAAAAGATAATTAAATAAAGCTAACATATTGTCTTCTTCTTGTGGTCCATGCCGTGTGACGTTTGTCTTTCTACAACCTTCTATATCGTGTGCTGTCAATCATTTCCGATACCTATGTTCTCCCATGCCGCAATTCTAGGTTCTCCAGCATCTCTTGGTCTTCCCCTACACCTCTTGCTCTTCAATTTGCCAGTTGTTACAATTATTTCCATCTTTCCTCTTCCGATGATGTGTCCAAAATACGTATACTGTATTTTTCTGATGCAGGTAAGCAGTTATCTTTTTGAATTAACTTCTTTCAGATATCTTCATTGCGCTTTTTGTCTGCTTTTTGTCTGTTTTTGTTTTGTCTGTCTTTTTCTTCTCAACATTCCTCTATAAAACCACATCTCTGCTGATTCCATATAATTTTTCACTGTTCTGTTAAGCTTATAACATAATACTAATGCACTGCTCAATATAACCGGTGGTCCTGGTAACTGGACCACTAGAACCACGACCTCCACTATTTATGATGGTTTAGGTTTTATATAACCAAATTCGACTAACGTCCACGGTTGAAAGGAGCGTACCTGACTATAACAGGTACATTTTATTTAGCCAAATGCATTACTTAAATTTCTATTTTCATGAAATACTCATAAACTTTGTTAAATTTTATTTGTCACTCGTTTACTATGCAATATTGATGATAATAATTGATGAGATTTTACATTAGACAAACAGATAACAAATAAGAATTGACTTGCTTAATAACAAACAATTTCATTGTAACAAGAAGGAATGTTTCCAATTCCACTATTAGATGAAGGGAGATAAATATTTCACGGCAGAAAAAAGGGAGATAACAATTCAACTGTAGAAATAAGGGAGAGAAAAATGGATGATGCCAATTTCGCTACAGCAAATTCTAGATAACAATTTCAATGTAGCATGAAGAGAGATGAAAGTTTCACTCTAGCAAAAAGGAAGCATAAATAACAGCAATATAATCCCATACAAGTACGACTTTGGCTGTCTTTTTTCCTACATTCAGGTAGTAGATTTTACTCTCAGCTGCATATTTCTGTTGACTCGATTATTCTCTGTCTGTTCTTCTTGTTGATAGGGAGCATTTGCAGTGTTACTCAGTGTGGCTGTAGGGTAAGATGCTATGAGCTGACAATATTCTGCTACAGAGAGATATTTGACTTGTTTGCAACCAGATAAATGCGCTAAGTCTCCCCCCCCCCCAACCCCCCCCCCCCCCATCATTTCGTGCATAGGCTTTCAGCATGCTTCAGGATAGTGATGATCGTCAATATTCAGGTGGGATTGTAAATGCCATGCTAATCCTCCTTAGTCACCTACTACGACATGAATGACAATCGACATCACACGGACAACAAATAGATAGATGATGAAAACATCATATTCAGAACCTAGATCTTCATTTTCATACAAGTTAATAAACTGAAGAAAGAAAATCGTTTATGATAACAACAGATGATAAAAACTATCATACGAAAATAGATAATATGGATATAGATAAAAAGTAGATCTTAAGATAAAATTAATAATTAAATGAACGATAAAAAGGTTGTTATGACCACACACAAAAAAGCAACTAGATGTGAATTATTTATCATAATCAGGATGTCATGAAAATATGTCAGGATGTCATGAAAATATGTCAGGATGTCATGAAAATATGCATATTCTATGAGTATTGTTTTGTTTGATGCATAATTATTAGTTCCGAATCTTGTGAAATAATAAGGAACATTTTGTAAAATTAATATCTAGTTTGTACATGTTGCTATGGTAACGAGAGAGAGAGAGAGAGAGAGAGAGAGAGAGAGCTCTTGTGTTTATGTTTAGAAAAAATGTTTCTACAAGTGCGAATGGAAGCAAATAACAGACAGAAAAAACGGTTAAAGAGATCACTTGACGTTATGGAGTTGAGGCTTGAGAGATAAATGAATATTACATTAGATAGATCAAGTGTAAGAGTTTGAAGAAATTCAGTGAATTTATTGTTGAAACGTTGAGTGAGGTCGTTGTTGAGATGTTGAGTAAGGATATTTCAAGGCGTTTAATGGTGCCATTGTTAAGGCGTTGAGAGAGGGAATTTTAAGAAGTTGAGTAAAGTCATTGTTAAGGCGTTGAGTCAAGTCGTTGTTAGGACGTTGAGTGAAGTCGAAAATAGGGCGTTGAGTGAAGTCGATGTTATGGTGTTGAGTGAAGTCTTTGTTAGGGCGTTGAGTGAAGTCGCTGTTAGGGCATTGAGTGAAGTCTTTGTTATGGCGTTGAGTGAAGTCGCTGTTAGGGAGTTGAGTGAAGTCATTGTTATGGCGTTGAGTCAAGTCGTTGTTAGGGCGTTGAGTGAAGTCGTTGATAGGGCGTTGAGTGAAGTCGTTGTTATGGCGTTGAGTGAAGTCTGTGTTAGGGCGTTGATGGATTTGTGAGGCTTTCAGTGGTGGTGTTGTTATGTGTTATGTGATATCATTTTAGTTAGAAAGTCACAGATATATGAAAAACTCTCTCCGTGGTCTTCACAAGGGAAAATTGTCCATAGAACTTCTCGGTCAGTATAAAAGTATAGGGTATAGTAGCCATCTACGAACTCTTAGTCAAGGGCATTAACTCTAAATTAAATTTCGTGAAGGGGATGTAACAAATGGTCGTAGTCATCATGTGAAAGACGTACAATAGTTTACTAGATCAGTGAGAACAACGTGAGGATGTGTTTAGTGTTATCAATCTTCATCAAACCGGTAATCTCTCAGTGTCCTAGCAGTACCTACTTCTTCTTCTTCTTCTTTCGTTCACTTGAAACATGTCTATATCTGTAATTCTGTCTCCTTAATAAAACTCACTGTATTTTGTAGTTCATACAGTGTCCCATAGAGTTTTGATTCCAGTGTTGTTTCCTCTGGCCAATATGTCTGCCTCAGCGTTTCATGCTCAGAACACTATTGAAGTATATGTTTGGCACTCTGTGCTGCCTGTCCACATGTACACATGGCTGTGTTGCCAATCTTGAACTTTGTATACATGTGACTGCGGAGTCGGTTGTGTCCTGTTCTGAGACGTAGAATTATAACTTGTTCTGGTCTGTTCATAATATGATAGTCATCTTGTGTTGGTGTTTGTGGCTTTCTTATTGACTTGATCATCTAGCAGTACCGATTTAGAAACACCATTACCATAAACTATTCATACCTCTCGGATCTCAGTGCCTTCTTTTATATCATTATATATTTATATATAATTTTATACTATCTTTATATAAATATATTATATAATATATACTATATTATATTATCTATTATCTTTATATATATCTTTTATATAAATCTAATTATGTCCAGAATTTGATGTGATCACAATTTATTTTCTTTGTCTTTGTATTCTTCTCCCAACCTCAACTTTTCTCTGTAGGACAGTTCTGAATAAAGAATCATGACTAAACACTTGACAATCACAAACATATTTGCGACGTTTCGCCATTGATATGAGATGTTCTTGTTGTCCTACAAGGACATTTTATTTTCTTTCTTACATGTACACCGTTTGTTTATATTCTGTATAATAAATGCACAATAGGCTATAACGTTCGTCTATAACATTTGTTGTCATGTCACTTAAGATGTCATGTGACGTAATATATGAGATGTGCCTGTATTCTGGCCCGTAGGTAAGGGAATGTGTTCAAACCCCTTCCCTTTCTCCCCAACCTCCCCCCGCCTCCTGGAAATCGGACTATGACTGTCAGTTCTAGAAATCTGGCCAAAAAACACATCACTTACCTATTTTTATTTTATTAATTGTTAGCGGTTAAACTCCCTCCCCCCTTGGGGCGGACATATATACGGCCCTGCCTGTAACACTTGTCCTTTAATAACATCATATCATCATCATCAAGTGACATATTCTTTCCAGAACGTAGTCTTTCCTATGGATCTCTTGAATTCTCCGCGGTCTTGAGCAAGTTGCCCTGCATCTTCCAGTGACATGCGCAGACATTCTTGAATGTCTTTTATCCAACGGCGTCTTGGTCGGCATTTACCCCTGTTGCCTTCTATCATCCCCTCCATTAACACTCTCTCCATGCAGTCGTGTCTCTTAATATGATCGAAAAAACTAGCTTTTTCTTTAATATAGTGTTCAGAAGCCAGCCTTCCTGGACGTTAATAGTTTCTAACACCTCCTGATTTGTTTTCTTCGCTGTCCATGGTATTCTCAAAACTCTTCTATAAAACTTTAATTTAAATGATGTTATTCTCTTGGCTACTGTTTTATTTAGTGTCCATGCTTCACATCCATATGTCGCCACATGAAATACACATGTTCGTAGTAAACACAATTTGGTTCTTATGTTAGTACCTTGCCATAGTTTCTTAATCTGTTTTAATTTTGCCAGCGCCATTGCCGTTCTTCTCTTGATCTCAACTGCGCAGTCCCCCGCATTGTTTATATTAGTTCCTAAATAATCAAAGTGTATCACTTCTTCCAAATTGCAGTTCTCAATATTAATTTTGTGTCTTGATTTGAAGAGAGTATATCCATGTATATATATATAACGCTTTCATCCGCTGTGTGTGCTTACTGTGGCTTGATTTTGTCAATGTTGTAACACGTCTATTATCATTGATGAATTTTATTGTTTTACTATTTCTAACAGCAGAAGAAATAAACATTGCATTCACTATGATTGTATTTTGATAAATATTAAATAAGATTTCATCTTGTGGCATGTCTGTGTAGACTGCAGAGTGAGAACCCAAACAGATTGCCTACTACACATAGAAATTACTGGTGTTTGTTTGTTTGTTTTGCGTTCGCTCCATTGTAACCATCACGGATATCCGTGCGATTTCCGCCGGGAGCGTGATTACGTTGTGCCACCGTTATGCGTCTTGTAGGCCTAGCACATCCGATTTCGGCATGCCTTGACAATTCGGGTGGCCTACCCTTAGTCTGTGACAGCCTCTATATCTGTCTCCAGGCACTCGTAGTGGAGACTCTTCGCCCAGACGATTTTTGCTCTCGTCTGACTCGCACGAGGTGTTCCACTGTCTATGAACTTGCCTCGTGTAATTGGACGTGCTGTGCCTGTGCCCATTGGGTACTGAACCGTTTCTCATCCGTGAGCCTGGTTCCTTAAGGGGAAGAACTCAACAGAGGAGTTGGACCCTGGCTCTTTCGCCCTCTTAGCCGAGGTGTCATTCACTGACATCGCGTACCCCTTTTCCGAGTTCGTCTCACACCACGCGTTTGAGAGCAAGGCGTTCTCGAGCTGAGCGACCTTGTCCCAATAGCGCCAGAGCCCATCAGGTACTGAACCCTTTCTCTCTTCAAGTGTATTTCCGGTGGAGGAAAACCTGACAGTAGAGTTGGGCCAGGGCTAAATCATTGTCCCTTTTGTGCCTGAGCCCATCGGGTACGGAACCCTTTCTCTCTGCAAGTGTACTTCCGGTATAGGAAACCTTGACAGTAGAGTTGGACCAGGACTAACGTCGTTGTCCCTTTCTTGCCTAAGCCCATCGGGAACAGAACCCTTTCTCTTCGCGAGCACATTTCCGGTTTAGGAAGGCTCGACATTAGAGTTGGATTAGGTCTTCTTGCTTTACCAGCCACTAATGGATGGGTCTGGGTCTCTGTCTGTAAGGAACACAGGTAACTAGATGCTCGTCTCGAGCTGACGGAGCTTGTAGTTCACCTTACCTAGAGACTTTTCACTTTCTATTTGCAGTTCGCGCTGCCCTCTAGCGCTGTTCTGCCTTTTCATTGTTTCATTGTACTCGGTATGAAATCTATTTGTCTCGCCATGCATCTACCTTTACGTGCATTTTACATTGGCCGCCCCTCCAATGTTCGTACTGGACTGACTAGCTTCACTGTATGTCGACAGTGTCGCTATATGTGGTGATGCTGGTCGTGTCGGAGATAATGTCTGTCTCTTGTGCAGTCAAATATCTTTCCATCTGCTACCTCCACATTCTCGGACACGATCCCCAAATGATTTGGCCAGAATCAGCACGAGCTGCTGTATTTCTGTTTCCAGGGTGCACCGCGTGGAGGTACATTTGGGATTTTGGTTATCTGCTAACCCTGGGTCCGCCTAGAGCAATGCGTTTCCTTTGCACCCAATTACTGGTGTGAACGGAAGCATGATTAAAAGAGGTAAATCGTGGATGGTGTGCGGTGAGGACACTGTTCAACAGATGTGTTCCCCGAACGGTATTAATCTGGGTAAGGAATATGCACTTCTTAATACTATCTTTAATTCTTTCTTTTGAGCCATCAGCTGCAAATTCACTAGATGCTACAACTGTGCCTAGGTTTCCCAGGCCCTGTCTGTCACATTCCCCAAAGCCACCTTCACCATTGAAGATCATTTCTCATGTGGGCCTGTAATGTCATCTATGTCATAATCTTCAGGCGCTGTACCTTGATGTATATAGGTGAGACTGGTAGGAGATAGGTAATGCTACATCTGTTCTATATTAATTTATAGCTCAGAAACATGGACAATAAAGAAGCAATTAGAAGACAGAGTTGATGCCTTTGAGATGTGGATGTATAGAGGAATAGGGAGAACGTCATGGAAAGAGAAGAAAACAATCAAAGAGGTTCTAAGAACACTTAATATGAAGAAAGAATTATTAAGGGAAATAAATATCAGGCAAACAATATATATATATATGGATTCTTTAAAAGACATGACAACTTGCTGAAGACCTTATTTGAGGGTAGAGTCACAGGAAAGCAAGAGAGAGGTACGCAGAGATACAAGAGGCAGAATAACATCACACAATGGACAGGCTGCTGTCTAGCAGAGTGCACCACCATAACAAGAGACACGGGATGCTGGAGGTCTGTTGCAGCCAACCTTCGTTGTGAAGCCGACACCCTGATGATGATAATGGTAGGAGGCTAACTGACCGATTTTGCTAACACCTACATAGCATCAAAACTCCATTCTGGATATCCACATCAGCGGCTCAGGTCAATGAAGCGCATAGTGTATTCAGGTGACGGCTATTAAGGCTCTTTTCTCTGAGGACCGGACCCGTCTCGCACTTGAAAACCGCTATATATATACACACATATATGTATTTGACACTCTTCAACATTTATGGTCAATGAGTGCCAGTTGTATGAAGGATATCATGCCGTTCTGTCATTTCTCTGTTTGTCTAGTTTTCACATGTATTTGAGTTTTTTTTTAAATATATTCCATATGTGTGTCACATCTGACCTAATTGCAATCCTTCCGCTCATCTCCTCATTTTTCTAGACCATGTGAACGTTAGTTGTGAAGTTGCTGCTTGTTGTTTTTTTCTGTATATGTGTTTGTAATTTTTATAAGGCTTTTTGGTCGAAACGTTGATTTTTGTGTATGATTATGTGGTTTTCCAGATATTAGTAAAATTTCATTACAGCAAATTTTCAAGCTTTACCTGTACAATTAATGTCAACAAGAAAGACCACAGAACCGGAGAAATAAGCAGCTACACACTAAAAAATTGACTAAGTGGAGATCTGAATACACATGGACACTATGAGAAAACTATAATCATCATACCTAAATCTAGAAAATGTCATAAGGCAGTAAACGGGATTTGAACCAGATCCTTTCAGCTGACACCTTTTCGCTTCGTAACTTGAGTTCACACATTTTCCGTATTTAACCACAATGCATGTCTAAAAAAATATGCAATTACAGTTAAGTCTTCCAAGATGTTTTCTCATGAACTTAAGAATATGAACCGTCTTTTCAATCAATATCAATCAATAAAACCCATAACCCTTCAGGGTCGTAGGGGTACCACATTGGAAGCTTCAGCACACAGAGTCCTCCAGCGAATTCTATCCTCAGCAATGCGGATGAGTGTGGAAATATCTAGCCCTGTCCATTCCTTGATGTTGTCTGTCCATGTCTTTATTTGTCCTCCTCTGCTTCTTCCACCCTCGACAGTTCCCTGCAGTATTGTTTTTGACAAGGAATCGGGCCTGCATACATGTCCGAACCATGCTAGTTTTCGTCGTTTCACTATTGAAAGCAATGGCTCCTGGACACCTGCACACATCTCTACTTTATTTCTTACGTACACATTGGTCTTATGTTTCCTATAGGAAATTCGTAGAATTCTTCTGTAGCATTTATACTCGAAAGCCTGTAATCTTCTCTCCATGTCCGCAGTGAGTGTCCAACTCTCTCTTTTCAATACGCAGATAACAACAACAACAACAACAACAACAACAACAACACACACACACAAAGGACCAGAACAATGAAATATATGAATGTGCTATTCGACGGGATTCTGAGCATCAATGATCATTTTGATAACATTATTTCAAGGGCAAGAAAGCGTCTTTCAGCAATGAAAGTTATTGCTGCTGCTTAGAGTAAACCTGTTACTAATTCCTTTATAGCAAGGAATACATTTCCTGTCATGTAATATGCATTGACAATTATGATTCTTAGCCAGACACAGACTCAGCAGTATGAGAAGATTCAGAATGAGGCGATGCGTATCACTCTTGGGTGCACAAAACACACATCTGTACGAGCAATGCCATTCTTACTTGTCTGTCCAACTATGGAACATAGATTACAGTTGTGCAGAGCAAGAAGAGCCTACATGTAAATTAGCGCTGACAAAGAGTATCCACTGAATAATGAAATACGAGTGTGAACGGCGGCAGACTAAAACATATTGTGTGTGTGTTATTGTTGCCAGTGTGTCGATTTGACAGATCCATATTTATATTTGCTTGAGAATGTAGACGTTGAAAGTCTTGATTAAAATCGCATTATTTTGTAGGAATGTGTTGCTGTCGAATATAGAAAACCCGTGGACTCAAGGTGCCAACTTGGCGCGGATCTGGTTCAAACCCCATATACAGCCTTATTATCTTTTCTACACGATTAACTAAGCATTATCTGGATATTCAGTGAGGTAGTAACGTATGGAGGTTAAGGTCGAGAGTTTGCTGTCACTGGGAGATTATTTTATCAATACTCAATCGATATGGATTTTTGAACAATTAATTTTTTTACTTTTACGTTTTCTCATGTCGACAACGGGAGAGATTATGACCCTATGATTCTTCGAACCAAATGTATTTGAAATCTGTCAAGCCGTTGATATTGGTATACCGTTCCACGATCATAGAGTTACGGAGTTTAACCATTTATATATACATTATATATTATTCAATATACTTAACTATAATTGTATGTAGCATACTCGTATTATCACTCGTGTGTTTAGTCGAACAGTAGGTCATTGTTGGGCACAAATTTACAATATTGACAAGTGTTAAGTCTGTGCTCTTATTCCTATCGCCCTTTGCTATAATAGCTCTTGTACTAGACAATCGATAGAGTGTGGCATTTGGTTGTGTTTCATTCTCGCGAGGAGTGCACACCAGACAGGGATATCATAGTTTTATGTCTCATGAGATGTGCATAAGATATGGTTATGTTACGAATTGTACACACACGATATGGCTATCTCATAAGATGTCCAGACAAGACAAGATTATGTCTCATGAAATGTACACACAAGAAAGGGTTATGTCTCATGAAATGTACACACATGGAAGGGTTATGTCTCATGAAATGTACACACAAGAAAGGGTTATGTCTCATGAAATGTACACACACGAAAGGGTTATGTCTCATGAAATGTACACACACGAAAGGGTTATGTCTCATGAAATGTACACACAAGATATGGCGATTTCATGAGATATCCACACAAGATGTCACGAGATTTCCAGACAAGATATAGCTGTGCCATGAGATGTCCAGACAAGATATAGCTGTGCCATGAGATGTCCAGACACGATATAGATGTGCCATGAGATGTCCAGACAAGATATAGCTGTGCCATGAGATGTCCAGACAAGATATAGATGTGCCATGAGATGTCCAGACAAGATATAGATGTGCCATGAGATGTCCAGACATGATATAGATGTGCCATGAGATGTCCAGACATGATATAGATGTGCCATGAGATGTCCAGACATGATATAGCTGTGCCATGAGATGTCCAGACAAAATATGTGTATATCTTAGTACTTAGTTTTGGTGTTCTACCTTAGCTAGTGGTTAAGCGGTTATCCCTTTTTCTCACGAGAAGGTTGGTTCGAATTTCATTCGCCTTATTTACAAAGTGCATTTTTTTTCAGATATTGGTATTTACCACTTGAAGCATCAGAAAAACGCACTATGAGTGGAACTCGTGGCAGGCATCATGTCGTGCTTGCTAAGAGCAACTTATTTATTTACTCGAGTACAATAAAGTCAATTCTCAACACCTGTGCAAGTCCATTTTTTACGCATCTGAATACGCGGGATAACCGTGTTACAAGTATTTATGATATTTTCTAGGTTGCATCCCTTCGAGCAATGAATTTTCATGACTGCTTTTATATCATTTTGTTCTATTTGTTTCACAGCAGATTCTGGAAGCAGGATTATCTGAACCATAATTTTATTATTTGTTAGTATATTCTCTGATATGATTATACGTTCTGATAACTCTCTGAACGATTATATGCTGTGATGTGATTATATGCTCTATATAATTATACCCTCTGATGTTATTGTATGCTATACTATGATTAGACCCAATGATATGATTATACGCTCTGATATGATTATACGCTCTGATATGATTATATGCTCTGATATGATTATACGCTCTGATATGATTGTATGCTCTGATATGATTATACACTCTGATATGATTATACGCTCTGATATGATTATACACTCTGATATGATTATATGCTCTGATATGATTATACACTCTGATATGATTATATGATCTGATATGATTATACACTCTGATATGATTATATGCTCTGATATGATTATACACTCTGATATGATTATACGCTCTGATATGATTATACACTCTGATATGATTATATGCTCTGATATGATTATACACTCCGATATGATTATATGCTCTGATATGATTATACACTCCGATATGATTATATGCTCTGATATGATTATACACTCTGATATGATTATATGCTCTGATATGATTATACACTCTGATATGATTATATGCTCTGATATGATTATACACTCTGATATGATTATATGCTCTGATATGATTATACACTCTGATATGATTATACGCTCTGATATGACTATACACTCTGATATGATTATAGCTAATTATATTATTATATCCTATGATATGATTATACCTTATGATATGATTATGCACTATTATATGATTATGTGTTCTGATATGATTATATCCTATGATATGTCATATGCTCTAATTATACGCTCAGATATGATTTTATCGTATGGAATGATCATACACAATGATTATACACTCTGATATGATTATATGATCTGATATGATTATATCCTATGATATGTTTATATGCTCTAATTATTCGCTCATTTATGATTATACACTCTGATATGATTATATAATCTGATATGATTATATCCTATGATATGATTATATTATATTATATGTTTATATGCTCTAATTATATGCTCATATATGATTATACCATCTGATATGATTATACACTATGATTATATGCTCTTATTATACGCTCTGCTGTGATTATACGCACTGATATAATCATCCGTCCTGATATAATCAAAATAACCGTAGTTGAAATGGGCTATTGCCAGATGAAGATAAAATGTCTTCATTAATTACATATAAAGAATAATTGTTACAATTCTGCGAGGGCTTCATAAAATTGACGAAAACACATCCTTTTTGGGGAGGGGCGCAGGGGGTGTGAGATACTTCATGGAAGCGATGTAGGCGGAAGAGGGCGACATGGAATGTTGAAAGGATAGGGGGCGAAAGAGCTTTAAGGATCACTAAACGGGGGTGTATATGTTACCCACTGCTCTCGGCTGACCCATGGTTAGCGTATAACTAAAGTCCCAAAAGTACCTCCTCGTGGTGCACCCATGAAACAGAAATACAGCTGCTCGTGCTGATTCTGGCTAAATCGTTTGGGGATCGTGTCCGTGAGGCAGCAGATTAAAAAAGAATTGATTGCAAAAGTTACATTCAATATCTCCAAAACCACTGCGCCAACACATGCAGTGACACTGTCAACACATGCAGTGGCACTGTCAACACATGCAGTGGCACTGCCAACACACAGTGACGCTAGTCAGTACGGTCCGAGCATTGGAGGAGCGGCCAATGAAAACGACAGGAAAAGGTAGATGCATTGCAAGAGACGAAACGACAACATACAGAGTATAATGAAAGTGCAGTGCAGCGCCAAGTGCAAATAGAAAGGGAATACGTTTCGAGGCTCATCATACAAAGAAATAAAGATAGGGGTAAGATAATCATTTATTTTATCACCGAGCCTATTTAAAATCTACACAGGGGATATATTTAAACATATAGAAGAAATGCCAGGACTCAAAATCAGTAGTTCTTGAATTTACTTGTATTATTTGAATCAATATTATTCTGTCTCTATGTTATTTACGATTACAAGAAGGCCTTTTGGTCCTTGTAGTAAGAATATGAATGTTCTATTTACATGTTCCTGGGGATACTTAAATAATTGTATGAGATGTTCGTTAATGTTGTAATAATCCTTGTCTCGATTGGTCCGTCCTCAATGACTTGAGTACATAGGTTGAATGTCTTGACGAGATCACATTTGGTGATGTGGTTGGTCAAGTGCGGAGAACCTGTTTACTTGTGCTGCAAAGACGAACCTGGTTCAATTCCCGTCAGTTGTAAGAATTAGTAAAATATTAAACAACCTGAAATATACAGATGACACTGTCCTTTTATTAGCAAATTCACGGAAGAACAGGTGACAAACATAAAAATACATGGAGAGAAACAACAACATGTAGAGCAATAACAATATCTCGGATACATAATCACAAATGACTGCAGACGTAAAACAGAAGATAAAAGGAGAACAGGAATAGCTAACAGTACTTCCAAGGACATGCACAAAATATTAACATCTAAACAAATTACAAGCTAAAAATTAGAATTATAAAATGCTTCATCTATTCTAAATTAATGTATGGCTCAGAAACATGGACAATAAGCACATAATTAGAAGACAACGTCCGTGTTTTGCCGGGACCCGAAAGGGGAGCAAATAATAGCAACACTGTTTACCTTACACGTATGTTATTAAAAAAAACTAAGGAGGTTATGGGATGGAGTTGGCTGTCCCATCCCGTATAGGGTCAGTGACCCAAAGCCATGCTTAAGTAGGATGTACCAAGCCGAAAGGCGCAGATAGCGCAGCCATGCTGTAAACCATGACACAACGTATTCCGTTTTCCGGACTACATTCTGCTAATATGCAGTAGTTTGATAACGAACACAGAAGAATAAGACATAATATATGCATTTACGACATGGATATATAAAGAAATAGGGAGAACATCATAGAAAGAGAAGGAAACAAACACCGAGTTATAACAACACTTTGTATGAATAAAAAAATTATTGATGGAAATACATATCAAACAAATACAATATTTTGGACATATTGGAAGACACGACACCTTTTTTGAAGTCCTTACTTGAGGGTAACTTCAAAGGGAAGCGAGCAAGTGGTTGGCAGAGATACAAGTGGGAGAGTAACATTTGGAGAGTAACAAGATGGACAGGTTACATTATAGAAGAGTGCACCAGCAAAACAAGAGACAGGGGATGGTGGAGATCTGTTGCAGCCAACCTTCGTTGCGGAGAAAGAATTTGATGATGATGAAAAGACATGTCGCCATGTTGAAGACCTTACACTAGGGTAAAGTCGAGTGGAGTCGAGCATGAGGGAAACAGAGATACAAATGGAAGAGTAACATCGCGAGATGAACAGGTTACAATCTAGCAGAGTGCACCATCAAGACAAGAGACATGAGATGTTGGAGATCTAAGGCAGCCAACCTTCGTTGCGGAGACGGTACTTCATGATAATGATGAGAAGAAAGACATAAGAACGCCAAAAAAATACCTAATGACTGAAATGCCAATATTGCTTAAAGAAATGCATGTCAAATTGAACCTTATACTTTTGTCTGCCTGGTTACAAGAAAGAGACATGTTATAATGGTTTTCTATTCCCCTATCTTCCTTCCATACTCCGCCATCTAAACTAGAATTGGGGCATGGGCAAATATGATTAGAACCGAGATCTGAAAATGTACAATTAGTACCAGTCGGAATATCCCTTTTAGTCAGCTTCCAATTCCGTTTGAGCTCGGGTATAAATCAGAACTCGCCTCCCGTAGTTGTTGTTTATAGCTAGATCCGAGACACTGAACGAGGGCTGCATCTCTCGGACGTGTTTGATGTTCCTAGCGATAGCGTTGGGACAGACGTAAGCTCCTGGAACGGACAATTAAGAGAACACAGAAACTAGCATGCGCACAAATCAAGTATGGCGGAGATTGAAATTAGTTTATTGCCGTTGCCTGTAGCAACTCAGAGCTTTCACGTGACACAATCCAGTAGTACGAAATACTATGCAAAGGGGTTCACAAACCTGCAGACAGGGTTGCCACTATAAATATTAGTTGCGAATATGAAGTCAATTGTTATTTTCTTATTTAATAAAGATATAAATTATTTTGAAATAGCCACATATACTGATATGTGGCTGTCCATAAATTATGTCAACAATTATGTTTTTAAATGTTTGACAGTTGTTGACATGGGGGAGCAGTTGACAAACGTTGACGTCAGTAATAAAACTTGTATACACCAATTAAATTTATACATTCACAACATATTTCTAAAAATGTGACAAACCGGGATTTTTCCTACTGGTTCTACTGAAAGTTTTTATATGGGGGGGGGGGGGGGTAAAATTTTGTGTGTGACAAGCAAGGGATGCCATGAAGAATTGCAAGTTGTTGACAGGTGGTGGGGGAAGGAAAGTGGTTAACAATTAACCTCAAATTTTTAATTTTATTTATGGGCTAGTATACACTGCGGTAAATGATTGCATTGTTAAACTGACACACAAAATACATGTAAGATTGATGTTCTTCTTAAGTTTTCTATATATACTTCATCAATTTCAACTCAACAGAACATCACCTCTTGAAAGTTTTAATTAGAGTGTGTAACTCCGTAGATTCAAGTGCTAATAACGAGGGAACCACTAAAAAACTGTATTTGTTAACAAGACATCAATGTCCGGTTACGAACTCGCGATATCACAGCAAGTGTTACAACAACTAAGCCTGTGAGATCACATATTGCGTTACAATAACTAAGCCTGTGATATCACATATTACTTTACAACAACTAAGCCTGTGAGATCACATATTGCGTTACAATAACTAAGCCTGTGAGATCACATATTGCGTTACAACTACGTCTGTGAGATCACATATTGCGTTACAACTACGTCTGTGAGATCACATATTGCGATACAACAACTAAGCCTGTGAGATCACATATTGCGTTACAACTACGTCTGTGAGATCACATATTGCGTTACAACTACGTCTGTGAGATCACATATTGCGTTACAACTACGTCTGTGAGATCACATATTACTTTACAACAACTACGTCTGTGAGATGACATATTGCGTTACAAGAACTATGTCAGTAATATCACATATTGCGTTACAAGAACTATGTCAGTAATATCACATATTGTGTTACAAAAACTATGTCAGTAATATCACATATTGCGTTACAAGAACTATGTCAGTAATATCACATATTGTGTTACAAGAACTATGTCAGTAATATCACATATTGCGTTACAAGAACTATGTCAGTAATATCACATATTGCGTTACAAGAAGTATGTCAGTAATTTCACATAATGCGTTACAAGAACTATGTCAGTAATATCACATATTGTGTTACAAGAACTAAGCCTGTGATATGACATATTGCGTTACAAGAAGTATGTTAGTAATATCACATATTGCGTTACAAGAAGTATGTCAGTAATTTCACATATTGCGTTACAAGAACTATGTCAGTAATATCACATATTACGTTACAAGAAGTATGTCAGTAATTTCACATATTGCGTTACAAGAACTATGTCAGTAATATCACATATTGCGTTACAAGAAGTATGTCAGTAATTTCACATAATGCGTTACAAGAACTATGTCAGTAATATCACATATTGTGTTACAAGAACTAAGCCTGTGATATGACATATTGCGTTACAAGAACTATGTTAGTAATATCACATATTGCGTTACAAGAACTATGTCAGTAATATCACATATTGTGTTACAAGAACTAAGCCTGTGATATGACATATTGCGTTACAAGAACTATGTTAGTAATATCACATATTGCGTTACAACTATATAGCGTGTGAGATCACAGATTGTGAATTTAATCTCTGAACTCGATGACTCTTGCAGATTTACAGATCTTAGTGCGTCGAAATGAAAACTTATCGTTATAGTTTACATCTCAGCTGCGATATTTGCAACTTTCGGCCTGGCACAACAACTTCAGCAAGGTTTCTGTGTCACTTTGACCCTTTGCGGAATTGAGCACTTAACGTTACCTCAAAACTGAACTCATTAGTAGCCTCCTTCGACATTCATGGCAGGTACCAAAGGTGTTATTCTTTGCTCCCTTTTCAGGCCCCCAGCATCACACATGTGTCTTCATTTCAAAAGTATGCAGTAATACACTCCTATAACATTATAGTTTTTTTCCGCCTTTCAGTCTGACATCCGATTTCTGCATGGCTTACTGGTATGTATGACCTTCCATGCGATGGAACAGTCAACCCCATCACTAAAATCCCTAGTTGCATCTACAGACATGTATGACACGTAGGAACATTGCTGTTCTGTGCTCCCTTTCGGGTATCAGAATCACACGAGCCTGTGATACTAACATCTACTGATCTAAAGAGTAACACAAGATAACATTAAACAAAATATATATATACTTCTATATATATAGAAGTAGACATTTCACCTCTACAGTAGATGCACGACAATAAAACACTAATGCAGATTTAACACTATGTCCCTGTAATATCAAAGTAGACATAGCACTGATGTCCCTAAAACAACACTGTGAAAATATCACTAATTCAACATAAAAACACTGTAAACATAGCACTGATGACCTAAAAAAACACTATAAACATAGCACCGATGTCCCTAAAACAACACTGTGAAAATAGCACTAATTCAACCTAAAAACACTGTAAACATAGCACTGATGACCTAAAAAACACTATAAACATAGCACTGATGCGCCTAAAAACACTATAAACATAGCACTGATGCGCCTAAAACAACACTGTGAAAATAGCACTAATGCAGCCTAAAAACACTGTAAACATAGCACTGATGACCTAAACAACACTATACACATAGCACTGATGCGCCTAAAACACTGTGAAAATAGCACTAATGCAGCCTAAAAACACTGTAAACATAGCACTGATGACCTAAAAACACTAAAAACATAGCACTGATGACCTAAAAAACACTATAAACAAAGCACTGATGCGCCTAAAACAACACTGTCGACATAGCACTGATGTCTTTATAAAAACATTGTCGACATAGCACTGATGTCTTTATAAAAACATTGTCGACATAGCACTGATGTCCATATGGCAACACTGCAAATATTTTGCCTACAAATATATATCTAATCCGTTATGATATCGCATTTAGCTCTAGTAATACGAACCTTACTTATAGCAGTTGTCCTTGCTAGCCTCATCTCTGAGAGATGACCCACCTGTAACTGTCATACCATCTCAACTCGTCACCTTCAAGATCACCTCTCAACTAAACAACAAACAGTTACAAGATCTCGAGTACCTGGTTTTCATCTATCAGTCATATCATTGATGACAACGATAATGAAGAAAAATAAATTTATATTAACAATGATGACTTCTCAATGATGATTATTTTATACTGAGCAACACAACATATCAAACACTATGATTAGTAATAAGCTGTGATTTCATATCTGCAACTGCCATCCGCTTGTAATTTGAAACTACCTTTGAACATCAATGAACTCAGCATTACATTCAGTGAATGCATCTATCGTAAATTATCACAATTCAAGCAAGCTTTCCGTGTCTAGATTACAGCACGATTTATGGATTACCTGGGAAATATAAGAACCGAGATTATGTATGATGGCCGAGAGAGAACAAGGTCTCATCGTCCTGGATGGAAAAACTCGAAACGTTTCATGAATATAATTAATGAGACAGTTAATTAAATGACAAGTGATTCAGAGAACATTTGTGACAGCTCGTTAATTAGAACAGCCAGGACATCTGTCCTTTATGTTGGCGATGAGAGCTTTATTTACCTGGGAGATAGCTGTTGTGTCTTCCACATCATTCTAACCTTTGTGAACTTTGACATTTGAAGTTTAAGTCCGACCGTGATTTGATGGGGCACAAAATGGGAGCACAAGTAGGATGAGATTGGATTTTAAGTCGTAGAGGATGGAACTCCTTGTACTCGGATCTACTTATATTCACTTCATCATTTTGAACACAGCCCTCTGTCGAGAGTGTCGCTAATAGCACGTAGCTCCGTAGCTTAACACGATAATAAATTTGGTACTATGATCGCTGTCCAACCTCCGTTTCCGGTCTTGTTTCTCATTACTGTGTACCTACGTATTTCGTAGATAATTGATCTAAATATAATATCAATAAATAATCAATAATTAATTGAAACATTAATTTTTTATGTTTAGCGTTAAGGGTTAGGGTTATGTTTTACATAACCAATCCTAAACTAACGCTATCCCTAAATATAAATATATTTAAATTAATAAATGATAACATAATCTGATAAACATGGACATGGGGAATAATCACACAGGTAGGCACTAATTGGGGCAATTCGGGTTGGACTGCGATCATAGTACATAAATGTGTAAAACAGTATTCTATACAAAATATGCTAACATTTTATTATTTAACATATGAAAACGTGGAAATATCTACCTGTATGTTCACTAAAGGAGCTACCATTGTTGCGTACTTTGTTTCTCTGTGAGGGTGTTGATTATGAAGATCAGTTATGTTTTTTAATATTAATTATTAACTATGAAATCTTGGAACTATTTTAGTTGGTTGACTAAATATTTATCTGAATATTTTGGCCAGTTGTTCTATTCTCTTGCCTTCTGGCTCCTCAGGGAAATTGAGAAGAACCTACAGTAGCTGGGTTTGGACCCTTTCGAGGTTTAGTGCGCGGAACCTAGATGTCCGTAACGGGGCTGGAACCATAACATATATCTGATATAAGCATATTACAAATGGATTAGTGCGTGGCATTCTGATTGCTATGGTGCGCCTCTTGGCTAGTTGTCTCCAGCCTACGTACGTGCTAGGGCAGACTATGGTCTTGCACGACTTTAGGATAATTCGGCAAGCTTTAGTTTTCAACATCATTGGCTGAACTAGACACTATATCCGTGGCAAGGATATGGCTTTCATGGGGATTCGAGATTCAATATCCAGTCTAGATATAACTATTTTTAAAATCACTAACCGCTTCTGGATAAATCTAGCCTATGCAAGAGGATACCAGGTTTCCTGTATAAAGTAAAGGCGACGGGTGTTATGCTGGCTACATCATTCATGGGTATGCTGTTGGAAATTGTAAAGCATGGTATTCCCCAATACGTTTCACAGATGTGGAATAGAGATCTACGAGCGTAATGTTGCGAACTCTCCTGCTCCAAGGTTGAATGTTTTATAAATATTGAAATGCTATGTGGTTCTTATGAGCCAATTTGCAGCCTAAAAATCATCAAATCAACAAAAAATGTCCTTGGGATCATTAATAGAGAACACGTGACATCACCTTAGCTAAAGTCTCTGGCACAGGAAATAATTCGACACACATATGATCCCAAAATATGGACACATATATACAGGGATGGATCGGCAGACGAATCCTCAACAATGGAAGAGAATACATTTTTATAAGACTTAAATAAGGGAAGTTCCTCAATAAGCATTCCTAACATGAAAGGCATGTTCAAACTTAGAGCAGAAGCCGAGGTACTCATGCAGGCACTGTGAGCTCTCTCGCTGTCATAGACAATTCAACACCATTCAATGAAGTAATATTCACGGACCGTAGATCCTTATTCGAAATATTACAGAGCAACACAAATGGCAACACAATATATAAAATTAGAAACATAACGAACTCTCAGCATCACTCTTCAATAGCTGCTCCCCATTGTGGCAACACTGGAAATGAGATAGCTGAAGTATTGCAAAAGCAGGAGGTAAAATATAACAATTTAGCTATTCTCTCTCATACAGTGAGATGAAAACACTAATTCACAACCATTACACATCACAGTCTTTTCCCTCAAGTAAGTCAAAGGGAAGCGAGCAAGAGGTAGACAGAGATACAAGTGGGAGAGTAACATCACACGATGGACAGGTTACAGTCTAGTAGAGTTCACCACCAAGGCAAGAGACAGGCGATGTCGGAGATCCGTTGCAGCCAACTTTCGTTGCGGAGACGGCACTTGATGATGATGATATATATCAGCGGAAGAAATATATGGATCTCGATCGGAAATCAGACCCCAATACACCAACTTCATAGACAATAACAGACCATCATCTTTCGACTTAAAACTGGCTACTGTAGGCTACAGAGCCACCTGTAACTGAGAAGAGTGGCCCCCATAAGTGAATGTCCATGTTAAAAAGACCCATATATAGACCCCCCGAACACATACTCCAACTGTTCAAAATACACACTGGACTAAACTGAGGCAAAAAATTTAGAACAGTCCCTATGACCTGGAGAAGACAGGAAGATTCGTTTTGGGACTTGTCTGAAGATCTAGCAAGACCAAAAGAATCTTGATCGCAGAAGAAGAAGATATCCTGCACCAAGGTTAGAATGCTGTATATGAAATTGATTCACAGCTGTACCAAGGTTAGAATGCTGTATATGAAGCTGATTCACAGCTGCACCAAGGTTAGAATGCTGTATATGAAGCTGATTCACAGCTGCACCAAGGTTAGAATGCTGTATATGAAGCTGATTCACAGCTGCACCAAGGTTAGAATGTTGTATATGAAGCTGATTAACAGCTGCACCAAGGTTAGAATGTTGTATTTGAAGCTGATTCACAGCTGCACCAAGGTTAGAATGCTGTATTTGAAGCTGATTCACAGCTGCACCAAGGTTAGAATACTGTATATGAAGCTGATTCACAGCTGCACCAAGGTTAGAATGTTGTATATGAAGCTGATTCACAGCTGCACAAAGGTTAGAATGTTGTATATGAAGCTGATTCACAGCTGCACCAAGGTTAGAATGTTGTATATGAAGCTGATTCACATTTGCACCAAGGTTAGAATGTTATATTTGAAGCTGATTCACAGCTGCACCAAGGTTAGAATGTTGTATATGAAGCTGATTCAGCAGCTGTACCAAGGTTAGAATGTTGTATATGAAGCTGATTCAGCAGCTGTACCAAGGTTAGAATGTTGTATATGAAGCTGATTCAGCAGCTGTACCAAGGTTAGAATATTTTATATGAAGCTGATTCAGCAGCTGTACCAATGAGACATCATTCCTTCCCATAGATGTTCTGGTACATCTTCCACGAAGCTGTGAAAAAACGAGGTAATTTTTTTTTTTATCTAAAGAATTCCAGCACCAACTTAGAATGAAACCATGATCATCTAGCTAGAAAGGATGTGAACTACACTTCTCTACCATCAGCGTTGCCACAGCTGAGTATTATAACAATATTTGTTGTTTTTGCCTTCGGTTTATGTGCTGAGGTTATCTTGGCAAACTGTGCCTTAATCTGGTCTTCCAGAAAATTCGCCTTAAATAATAAGAACATCACGTTTAGTGCTATGAATTTATCCAAAGGAAGGGTAAACCCTCTTCACTCATAACAATTTTCGATAAAAATTCACCAAAATTTCCATGGAAACGATGGAACTGCAGGCCAAAATGGCTGAATGATGTTGTTTGTACGGCAAACCAGCCTCCATTGTCCCTTATGTAGATGTATAACATAGTCTAGTATTATCCGGGGTCTTTTCCAAGACGATCTGTGGCTATTTCTATCCCTTTTCCAAGACGATCTGTGGCTATTTCTATCCCTTTTCCAAGACGATCTGTGGCTATTTCTATCACTTTTCCAAGACGATCTGTGGCTATTTCTATCACTTTTCCAAGACGATCTGTGGCTATTTCTATCACTTTTCCAAGACGATCTGTGGCTATTTCTATCACTTTTCCAAGACGATATGTGGCTATTTCTATCACTTTTCCAAGACGATCTGTTGCTATTTCTATCACTTTTCCAAGACGATCTGTGGCTATTTCTATCACTTTTCCAAGACAATATGTTGCTATTTCTATCACTTTTCCAAGACGATATGTGGCTATTTCTATCACTTTTCCAAGACGATCTGTGGCTATTTCTGTCACTTTTAGGTATTATCTAACAGTGCCTAGATAATTTCTGCCTAACATCTGGTACCCAGACAGGGAGACACATCAATGGCATAGACTGACACAGTACCTTCATAGGGAGCAACACAGATATGATGTTCATTTGGTTGTCACTCTACTTGACATGACATCTGCTTAGCGCGTGGCTATCTCAGTCTAGTATAGAGTGACGTCAGTCTAGTATAGAGTGACGTCAGTCTAGTATAGAGTGACGTCAGTCTAGTATTCTGTGACGTCAGTCTAGTATAGAGTGACATCGGTCTAGTAAAGAGTGACGTCAATCTAGTATAGAGTGACGTCAGTCTAGTAAGAGTGACGTTTCTTCCGGACTATATATAAAACTAAGTTACAACACGACAATTAACCAATAAGTGTCAAAAGTAAATAAACAAGCAAACGTTTATACAAGTTTATTAGTAGGAAAACAAACAAAATAAATACAACAAAAATTGATGTTGGTTTTATATTTAATAAGTTTCTTGTTGAAACAAATTTCTTTTTTTTTAAAACAAATCCATTGTAGAAACACATTTGCGCATTCTCCTATGTTTACTGTCATAAGTAAAGTAAAGTAACCCATAGCATTTATTAATGCCGTAGGGGTGTGAGATGTTAGCGATCTCACATTTCACAGGCTCTGCAAATGAGGGCGGTAGCCATCTCCTCTCCCTCGCAGTCTTTACTTCCCGGATTAATCCGGTACCCATTTAAGGCTGGGTCGACCTGGGAGCCGTTGCGATCTGAAAACATTTCCGCTGCAACTGGGGAATGAACCCAGGACCACTCATATGCGAAGCCAGTGCGCTAACCACTGCGCTAACGCGGCTCCCATGTTTACTGTCATACATACAAACATCTTCTCTTTCACACATACCACACACGCGCATTATTACATATACACGTGCACCCTATGCCACAAAAGCACGATAAGTATTTATCCCCACAAATTTCAATCGATGAAGCTCTTATTTCCTCACATGTGCAATTTTGTGGTTGTGGTGGAGTAATGGAAATTATCAAGAGTGCCATATTATATGTAAAATATATTTACTCTAGGCAATGTGTACAATGTTCTTAGAACACGTGTTGCCAGTGTCTAAACAGGGGAAAAAAATAATAACACCACTGTTTACTTCACATGTATGCCGTAAAAGGCGACTACGGCGAGTGTGGGCGTTGGGATGGGTGTCTCATTCCATAGATGTTTAAAGTCACACAGAGGCCATGATGAAGTCGAATGTTTCATGCCGAAAAGAGGCAGATATCTCAGCTAAGCTGTAAACCATGACACATGGCACTCCGTTCACCAGACTACCTCCTGCTAGACTGCAGTAGTTTGAGAACGATTGCAGAAGAAGAATTATACTACTCAGAGGAGGTCTATAAGTGTATCTATATTTGATGTAGGCAACCTTATACATTTGATGTAGGAAACCTTATACATTTGATGTAGACAACCTTATATATTTGATGTAGGAAACCGTATACATTTGATGTAGGCAACCTTATACATTTGATGTAGGAAACCTTATACATTTGATGTAAGAAACCTTATACATTCGATGTATGCAACCTTATATATTTGATGTATGCAACCTTATACATTAGATGTAGGGGCAATCTTATACATTAGATGTAGGGGCAACCTTATACATTAGATGTAGGGGCAACCTTATACATTAGAAGTAGGAGCAACCTTTTACAATTGATGGGCCGGTTTGAACGTTTTATGTGAGGTCGAAGTCACAAGTTGTTTTTTTAGACCATTAACGATCCATATAGCGTGTAGAAATAGATGTCGAAAACGGTGTATACTAACTCAGAGGCCAGTGCATATACTAACTCAGAGGCCAGTGCATATACTAACTCAGAGGCCAGTGCATATACTAACTCAGAGGCCAGTGCATATACTAACTCAGAGGCCAGTGCATATACTAACTCAGAGGCCAGTGCATATACTAACTCAGAGGCCAGTGCATATACTAACTCAGAGGCCAGTGCATATACTAACTCAGAGGCCAGTGCATATACTAACTCAGAAGCCAGTGCATATACTAACTCAGAGGCCAGTGAATATACTAACTCAGGGGCCAGTGAATATACTAACTCAGAGGCCAGTGAATATACTAACTCAGAGGCCAGTGCATATACTAACTCAGAGGCCAGTGCATATACTAACTCAGAGGCCAGTGCATATACTAACTCAGAGGCCAGTGCATGTACTAACTCAGAGGCCATTGCATATACTAACTCAGAGGCCAGTGCATATACTAACTCAAAGGCCAGTGAATATACTAACTCAGAGGCCAGTGAATATACTAACTCAGAGGCCAGTGCATATACTAACTCAGAGGCCAGTGCATATACTAACTCAGAGGCCAGTGCATATACTAACTCAGAGGCCTGTGCATGTACTAACTCAGAAGTCAGTGCATATACTAACTCAGAGGCCAGTGCATATACTAACTCAGAGGCCAGTGCATATATTAACTCAGAGGCCAGTGCATATACTAACTCAGAGGCCAGTGCATATACTAACTCCGAGGCCAGTGCATGTACTAACTCAGAAGCCAGTGAATATACTAACTCAGAGGCCAGTGCATATACTAACTCAGAGGCCAGTGCATATACTAACTCAGAGGCCAGTGCATATACTAACTCAGAGGCCAGTGCATATACTAACTCAGAGGCCAGTGCATGTAATAACTCAGAAGCCAGTGCATATACTAACTCAGAGGCCAGTGCATATACTAACTCAGACGCCAGTGCATATACTAACTCAGAGGCCAGTGAATATACTAACTGAGAGGCCAGTGCATATACTAACTCAGAGCCCAGTGCATATACTAACTCAGAGGCCAGTGCATATACTAACTCAGAGGCCAGTGCATATACTAACTCAGAGGCCAGTGCATATACTAACTCAGAGGCCAGTGAATATACTAACTCAGAGGCCAGTGCATATACTAACTCAGAGGCCAGTGCATATACTAACTCAGAGGCCAGTGCATATACTAACTCAGAGGCCAGTGCATATACTAACTCAGAGGCCAGTGCATATACTAACTCAGAGGCCAGTGCATGTACTAACTCAGAGGCAAGTGCATGTACTAACTCAGAGGCCAGTGCATATACTAACTCAGAGGCATGTGCATATACTAACTCAGAGGCCAGTGCATATACTAACTCAGAGGCCAGTGCATATACTAACTCAGAGGCCAGTGCATATACTAACTCAGAGGCCAGTGCATATACTAACTCAGAGGCCAGTGCATATACTAACTTAGAGGCCTGTGCATATACTAACTCAGGGGTCAGTGCATATACTAACTCAGAGGCCTGTGCATATACTAACTCAGAGGCCAGTGCATATACTAACTCAGAGGCCAGTGCATATACTAACTCAGAGTCCAGTGCATATACTAACTCAGAGGCCAGTGCATATACTAACTCAGAGGCCTGTGCATATACTAACTCAGAGGCCAGTGCATATACTAACTCAGAGGCCAGTGCATATACTAACTCAGAGGCCAGTGCATATACTAACTCAGAGGCCAGTGCATATACTAACTCAGAGGCCAGTGCATATACTAACTCAGAGGCCAGTGCATATACTAACTTAGAGGCCTGTGCATATACTAACTCAGAGGCCAGTGCATATACTAACTCAGAGGCCAGTGCATATACTAACTCAGAGGCCAGTGCATATACTAACTCAGAGGCCAGTGCATATACTAACTCAGAGTCCAGTGCATATACTAACTCAGAGGCCAGTGCATATACTAACTCAGAGGCCTGTGCATATACTAACTCAGAGGCCAGTGCATATACTAACTCAGAGGCCAGTGCATATACTAACTCAGAGGCCAGTGCATATACTAACTCAGAGGCCAGTGCATATACTAACTCAGAGGCCAGTGCATATACTAACTCAGAGGCCAGTGCATATACTAACTCAGAGGCCAGTGCATATAACACTTTATGCCAGATTGGAGGAGCATTAAAAAATTGACCGCATATTTTCTACCTAAGATAATCATAAACACACACATACCCAAACTATTTAAAGCCAACAAATACACACATATACATATTTATAAACAAAGGAAATCACGAATATTTAAGCACGTATTCAGACAGAAACTCTAATTCCTCAGACACGCTAGCATATTAAAACACATAAACTCTATTCTCTCAGACACACTAGAATAATTAACACGCATAAACTCTATTCTCTCAGACACACTAGAATAATTAACACACATAAACTCTATTCTCTCAGACACACTAGCATAAATAACACACATACACTCTATTCTTTCAGACACACTAGCAAAATTAAGACATAAACTCTATTGTCTCAGAAACAATAATACCATTAACTCACAACATGGGGTGCAAAGGGAACGCATTGCTCTAGGCGGACCCAGGGTTAGCAGATAACCAAGATCCCAAATGTACCTGCACGCGGTGCACCCTGGAAACAGAAATACAGCAGCTCGAGCTGATTCTGGCCAAATCATTTGGGGAACGTGTCCGAGAATGTGGAGGTAGCAGATGGAAAGAGATTTGACTGCACAAGAGACAGACAATATATCCGACACCACCAGCATCACCACATATAGCGACACTTTCGATATACAGTGAAGCTAGTCAGTCCAGTCCGAACATTGGAGGGGCGGCCAATGTAAAATGCACGTAAAGGTAGATGCAGGCGAGAGACAAATAGATTTCATGCCGAGTACAATGAAACAATGAAACGGCAGAACAGCGCTAGAGTGCAGCGCGAAATGCAAATAGAGAGTGAAAAGTCCCTAGGACAGGGGAACTACAAGCTCCGTCAGCTCAAGTCGAGCTTCTAGTTACCTGTGTTCCTTACAGGCAGAGACCCAGGCCCATCCATTGGCGTTTGGTAAAGCAAGAAGACCTAATCCAACTCTAATGTCGAGCCTTCCTAAACTGGAAATATGCTCGTGAAGAAAAAGGGTTATGTACCCGATGGGCTTATGGAAGAGAGGAACAACGATGGTAGTCCTGGCCCAGCTCTACTGTCAAGGTTTCCTATAACGGAAATACACTTGCAGAGAGAAAGGGTTCCGTACCCGATGGGCTCAGGCACAAAAGGGACACCGATTTAGCCCTGGCCCAACTCTACTGTCAGGTTTTCCTACACCGGAAATACACTTAAAGAGAGAAAGGGTTCAGTACCTGATGCGCTCAGGCGCTATTTGGACAAGGACGCTCAGCTCGAGAACGCCTTGCTCTCAAACGCGTGGTGTGAGACTCGTACTTGGACAAAGGGTACACGATGTCGGTGAACGACACCTCGGCTAAGAGGGCGAAAGAGCCAGGGTCCAACTCATCTGTTGAATTTTTCCCCTTAAGGAACCAGGCTCACGGGTGAGAAACGGTTCAGTACCCAATGGGCACATCACGTCCAATTACACGAGGCGAGTTCATAGACAGTGGAACACCTCGTGCGAGTCAGACTAGAGCAAAAATCGCCTGGGCGAAGAGTCGTCACTACGCGTGCCTGGAACAGATATAGAGGCTGTCACAGGCTAAGGGTAGCCCACCCGAATTGTCAAGGCATGCCGAAATCGGATGTGCTAGGCCTACAAGGCGCATAACGGTGGCACAACGTAATCACGCTCCCGGCTGAAATCGCACCGATATCCGTGATGGTTACAATGGAGCGAACGCAAAACAAACAAACAAACAAACAACTCACAACATCACATTCTCACAAACAAACATACACACATACGTACAGACATGCACACATTCACGGACTGAGAAACAAGACTCACGTATATACATAAACACTAGAAATAGTGTAATGTTAAGTCATTAGCCCGCTGATCGGAACCAACGGGTTTCGAGTCCAATTGTTATTCTTTGTTTCAAGTAAGTAAAAATGACCTCCGTGGTTCACCCAGTCATCAAGAAGTAGGTACCAGAGTTCATCTTCTGGAAATGTCGAGGGATGGCACCATCGGTACTGACCAAGTGAGGTAGATAACGGTAGCCACAGGGTCTCTGGTAACACTGACTAGACACTTACGAAATACCGTGTTCAAAACTCATAGGTGACAAGTTCATGTTTGTAACTGTTAGTCAAAGTGACAAGTTCATGTTTGTAACTCTTAGTCAAAGTGACAAGTTCATGTTTGTAACTGTTAGTCAAAGTGACAAGTTCATGTTTGTAACTGTGTCATACGTGAGCAGCTCATGTTTGTAACTGTTAGTCATGTATGACCAGATCATTTTGCTGTTGCTGTGATATTCAGTGGATACTTAGCTGTATCTACTCTTGTCAGAATGTGGGAAGAAGATTTCGAAAACTAATGATTGTCATAAACGTGAAGGTGTTCCATAGAGAAAGGAACACGATCGTAGCAGATGCTTTTTTCTGTTCATGTTACTATTATTATCTCAGCTCTTTTTTTTTTGCTATTTTATCAAAACGTCTTCATAGAGATACATTCCTGAAAGGAAAGTCGCTTAGCGGAGAGGTTAGCGTTTTGGCTTCAAATATGAGTGATCATGGGTTCATTCCACATGTTGATGCTGAAATTCTGTTCAGATAGCAACATCTCCCGGGTTAACTTATCCTTAATTGGGTACCGGATTAATCCGGTAGGGGATGACTACCGCCCTCATATAGCGGAGACCTGGAATATAAAATAGCTAACATCTTACACTCCTACGGCATTACTAAATGTTAAATGTTTACTTTTGTTTTTTTTAAATTTCACCACATTCCTGAATATTTCCCATAAGTATATGACAACAATAGGCGGTACTCACTAATACATTTTTGTTATTTATTGTTTGAATTTGTTGCAGTGATTGATTGTCAATTGTTATATTTTCATATTGCTGTTAAAAAGAGACTAGTTTATAAGGAAATCATTAATGCATAGCTGCTGGATTAGTTCCTCGACTTCCTTGTCAGGCGATTTGTAATATGATTAACATTTGAAGGGAAAATCGTGAGGAGTACAAACAGCTCCAGAGTCGGCAGAGGAAACAGCAAACTGAGCAAAATTATATATTGAAAATGTGACTGCAAAGACGTTGACCACAGCACACATAGGGTGCCTGAGGTAACAGAAAAATACGAACCTATCAAAATATTCTCCTACTCCTCAGTAGTACTACTATGCGCTTTCCTTTTAGTCTCCCACATCACTACCTTCTTCCTCCTCTTCTTCTTCTTCTTCCTTAAAGTCTAGTTTACATCCACTGTTGAGTTCTAATATTGCTACCTTTTCTTTCTTGAGTTTCATTCTCCGGTTCTGAAACCAGATTTTAATTTGTCTTTCTGACAGACATAATAAATGAGATATTTCCATCCGCCGCTTGCGAGTCAGGTAATGATTGAACTGGAATTCTTTCTCCAGCTCCAGAGTTTGATATCTACTGTAAGTCTGTCTACCACGCCGGCGCTGAGCTGAATTTGGACCTGTAAGAAAACAAAACGTGTATTAGTGTTCTTTATAGAGTGTCTGCTGGTGTGTTTGCTTATTAGTTAATAGAGGGATAGACAAAAATACGGGCCTTGGATCGCATCCGACCTGCAAATCCTTTTTTGTTACTGTTCAGCAAGTCTGAAATAAAACTACTATATATATATATAAAACAATAATAATATAATACATAACCCATTCAAGTCGAAGGGGGTGTCACATTGAGACATTTGACGCAGGAAGTTCTCCAGGTCTTCCTATCATCTGCTAAATTGATGATTTCGAAACCTTCATACCATATCCATTCTTTGATATTATCCAACCAAATCTTCTTCTAGCTACCACATCTTCTCCCACCTTCGACCGTACCATGAAAAACATTCTTTTAAATTGAAGAATGCCGTGACGTGTGCCCATACCACAGAAGTTTCACGATCGTGAACAGTGAATCTTATGACCCATTAATTCTTTTTTTCACATTATAAACACAATTATTATAAACACAACATTCTTATGTTCAGGCTAACAGATACTCTACAAATGTCTAGAGCATTTGTTTGCAATCTCCTAGATTCTTTTTGTAAGACTGCAGTTAAATTCCAGATCTTACAGCTTTACACATATATTAGCAAAACCTATGATTTATAGTTGTAATTAAGTAATATATGCACTTGCCTCATTTCAGAAAATACAATGTGAAACTCTAAGCAACTTATCTCAGAAAATACAATGTGAAACTCTAAGCAACTTATTTCAGAAAATACAATATGAAACTCTAAGCAACTTATCTCAGAAAATACAATGTGAAACTCTAAGCAACTTATTTCAGAAAATACAATATGAAACTCTAAGCAACTTATCTCAGAAAATACAATGTGAAGCTCTAAAGAACTCTATAGAACAAAATGTTCTATCCACAAATTAGTCCCACAAATGTTGCCTAACTTTTGGTAAGAATAATTCACATGTAACCTCAGACTTTATTAAATTGTGCACCGATCCTATGGATGTTTTTTTTTTTTTTTAACTAATGAAGTTATCGACTTTAGAGAAACAGTACTGTAGTGATTGATATAGTTCACCCGTGTTGCCTTTGTTCCTTTTTTATTATTCCTAACCTCATGAGTTCTTTAAAATTGTCTTGCATAGGATCGACTTTTCTGTTTACGTGTATTTTTTTCATAAACTGATGCGAGTTCGTTCTTGTGCGCACGGTCGTGTCCTTCTTTAATTATGCAGTCCTATGACTCATTGTGTATCATTTATCTAAGGTGGAGTATTATGATTTTTTTCCATGACATTGAATGAATGTCGACACAAAGTAAATTCACACTGACACAAATTGTACTGACAGTGACACAAAGTATACTCACACTGACACAAAATATACTTACACTAAAGCAAAGTAAACTGATACTGACGCAAAGTACACTGACACTAACGCAAAGTGTACTGACACTGACGCAAAGTATACTCAAACTGGCCATAATAATTAAGGGGGAAAAGTCACCTCACCTCAGAAGGATAAAACACATGCGGTTGCGTCTGTGGGTCTGACCAATGGCCCATGATACAAATCGCTCATGCAATAGAAAACCTTAGTAGATGACATGCCGTTTTATTGAGGCTCCTTTATGGAAGCTTTGTAGTATGTCATCTATAACTATAAGTGTAGATTATGAGTGCACTATTCCTTCAATAGGCATTACACTAAGCCGAAAGCTGAAGTATCCTAGATACGAAAGAAAGTTCAGAAAAAACACCCCGCTGCACATAGGCAGTAAGAGATGATCGCTGTCATTTTCTGGGACTATCAATCAATCAGAAGGA